>VCRD01001799.1:11472-29984 GCA_006783055.1 Trinorchestia longiramus
GTGTTGGAAATGCCGGTTATTTGCACCAACGTGCATTACTGAACATTTTTCAATGTTGAAGCTCATTTGTCAGGTTTCAGTCCATTGTAGAAGACGGTTGAGGTCTGATTGGATAGTTGCTCTGTCCCTTTCGGTGAATGCTCTGTGACAGAGTTTCGTGTCATCGGCAAATTTGTTGATTTTACTGATGATTCCGACATCAAGATGTTGATTTTACTGATGATTCCGACATCAAGATATAGAACTGGATTTGAATACAAAAGTTGAATGCAATGACTAAAATCGCAAGTAAAGCTAAAGAAATGGCATTTCCGTTGATGACAAAGAAGTTCATCCTCAACTAAATCACTTCATAGTTCTGCAAGTCTAAATTTAACAAAGCTTCAACGACAATCTCGTTTTCCTTCTAAAGCAAAAGAAGCTAACGATTTTTCTTCTAAAAAAGTAGATATTTACTCCCCAGGAGCAGCAATTGCGGTGGGTCATCTTAGCAGCGTGGCTGAAAATTAAGCACCATAGTTTTCGCGTTAGAAAAGGCAAATCCTTTCTACACCGCCAATTGTACATATTGTTAATTGTCTCCTGCATCTGACGTGTTAATGTCGATGAGGAATAAATCATGAAATCAACCTAAAACGAAGAGATAACACTAGGTGGCTAATTGGAGACGATTCGGGTATAACATATCTACTGTTTATTGCACACTTTCCTTCACCATAGCTCATTTTGTTCTTTGTATGCATGGCCTACATTTATTTTTCCAGTTTCTAATAAAAGCACTCTCGAGAGCCAATCGAGTACTGCTTGTCGCAACTAGTGCACCTGAGAGGTCTAATACAGGGCACAGTTTGCACACTCCTCTGAAGGATCGACACGTTTTTGCTTCATGCCCGTAGATCTGGCATTTAAAACAGCGGCGTAGTTTTAAGATGTATTGCCGCAAATCCGCGGCGTAGTTTTAAGATGTATTGCCGCAAATCCATCCTATAACCACAAATTGTGGAAGGATACACCGGGGAAACATCAGAATGTATATTGGAAAGGGTACCAGAGTGTCAGGGTCAAGGCTCAGCCAGAGGTGCAGTCGCTTCTCAGGGTGACCCCACGGCTTGAGACTTCCCCACTTTCCACTGGAACCATCAGTTGTCTCAGTTCTTCAATTCATATGTACAAACTGTTCCAAAGTTTAAGTATGGATCAGCGATGGTGCGACTGCACTTCCGCTCACAGAGCAAGACTGAAATAGCTACGTTACCGGCTCTTGATAGGGTTCTCTAGATTCAGGTCGCAGTTTCAGATGATATAATTTCGAGTTTAAAGAAATTTCTAGAGCACCTCAAGTAAGCATCTCTACCTCCGACAAAGATATCCCTGGTGCCGGGCGCACGCAATTCCTACGAAACTACTTTTTCGCACGAATATAACATAAAAGCACCAGGATTAAGCAAGTTGGTAATGTTAACTTGACCGTGAGTTAGAACTGCACTCTGTTCACAGCGTCTAACCCCTTCAGTCACGGGATAAAAATGTCCAATATATTGGACGAGGGGACTGAAGGGGTTAAACAGCCCCCACCGATCCTGAGGCGCCTGAGCTATCCCTTGGCGCAAGTAATTTATAAAACTGGTTGAACGAGACAAGTTCTACGCCAGTTTCGTTCATCAACGATGGTGGTCAAAGGACAATCTAAAGGAGGTTCGGATCGATCGCTAATTACTCCACTGTCACTCCATCACTCAGGTTCCTCAGTGCAAGCTTGCGTGTCATGGTTGAACCTGAGTCAGTATAGCCCTACACTTCACATGAACACGCAAGCCGATCCTCCCACAAGGATGGGGTTGTCCAGGAGGGATCAATTTAGTAACTTTAGCGATATCCATGAAGATCTATTCAGTCGCAAAACCTTGAAAAGGGTAACAAAACTTAATCTACCACATAGAAGCTAAATCCTTCTTTCAAAACCATTAGAACAACCGAACAAAATGAAATTTGTTCAACGTAAGTCAACTAAAATTTTTTTCATCAGAGGTACCGAGTTCTTCCAACAGCACCAACACTTACCACTCTCTCCATAAACATCCCTATTTTCATGGCATGTCGCCAACTCACCACCAGTTATTTTTTCTCATTCTACCACTCTCAGAGATGAACTCATTCTTCTCCTCCCAGTATATCATCTTCGGTCCTATTCAATTGAGAATGGCTGTTTGAGGAGTTATAAATTTGTATCAATTTTGTCATGAAAACAACAAAACTACCAGGTTCACATTTTGAGACTGAAATCCCTAAACTTGGTTTACATCACAGAACTACCAATAAGAACGCTAAAATCCAACCATAGGACAGTTAGTGTCCTCTACTCACCTCAATCAAGTTGATATCGTTGAGCGTTAAGCCAGACACCTTGAGCAGCTTACGGATGGCAGGGGCAGGGCCGATACCCATGATGGTGGGCTCCACACCAGCAATGGCGTAGCCAACGAGGCGTGCCAGCGGCTGCAGGTTGTTGCTCTTGCAAGCTTCTTCTGAAGCCACCACCACAGCTGCTGCACCGTCACAAATACCCTGTCCGGCATACGCCACTCGATGAGATGTGTAATATTAGGGGACCTTTAAAAGCGCGTATGCTATTGAACAGTTCCAGAGGCATAATTACATAAGGTTCCTAACCTCGCCTCACACTTCATAGCTCACTTTACCAAACACCACAACACATCCACCCACTCCTGGCCTATTCCACATAACCAATCCTAATTCATATTTCTATGATAATGGACCGAAACTTAGTAAATGAAATTCAACATGAATAAATGTTCGTTCGGTAATGTACATTGGTGCAAATAGCTGGCATTTCCAACACATGATAAATGACATTGAAGCAGTCCAGCAACTAAGAGATCTTTGTATCATTATCATTGAAAGTCTGAAGCATGACAAGCAAGTGGAGAAAAAGTGTCAGAAACGAGAGCACAACCCTTGGGTTCATTGCAAGAAACTTTTAATATAAGTCACAGAGCATAATATTACCGCTCTATAAGGCGTTAGCTCGGCCAAACCCGGTAAATTCAAAGCAACTTTGGTCTCCTACCCTATGACCAGATATTAATAAAATGAAGAAATTCAGCGTAAAGCAACGAAAATGATTCCAGAACTCCGCAATCTTATCTACGAAAGACGTATTCAACGGCTTGAACTCATGTCGCTAGAATAAAGAAGACTGCGACAACAACTCATTAAGGTCTATAAATATCTCAACGGACTTAACGATGTTACTTTGGAAGGGCCTTTCGACAGAAACGATAACATGTGAACCAGAAATAATGGTCAAAACAAATAATAAGGAACTTTTAAACATCCGAAGCTCAAAACTTGTTTTCAGTCAAAATTGCCAGAACTGTGAACCAGCTACCCGAAATATAGTTTTTGCTGGCAATGTGAATCGATAAATATTGGATAAGAAACTATTCAGTATTGTAACATACTAATTCTACGTCCTCAACTCCTACGGCATGTGCATGATTGCAGTGCATGTGGGTGAGTGAAATGCCTGTAGTAAGTGAAGTGCATGTACGTGACATTTGAAAAGGCTTTGCATGATTGAAGTATATGTGCGTGAAAGATGCCTTTACTTTAGACATGAGACTTTGGTAGCAGCTCAAGGAAGGACCTAACGGCTTGTTCCTGTTGCCCTATTCTATTCTTTGCGCGTAGGATCAATGCAGTCATAACAATCAATTAGAATAGTTCCACCACGTAACTGACATTCAATCATCTTCGGATGAACCACTTCAATCCGTGCAAGCGACGTGTCTTCTGACACACACACACCCTCCTACCTGGCAGTCTCGTATCGTACTAATTGACTACCACCATCTTACCTCGCAATGTCTCGTATCGTACTAATTGACTACCACCATCTTACCTCGCAATGTCTCGTATCGTACTAATTGACTACCACCATCTTACCTCGCAATGTCTCGTATCGTACTAATTGACTACCACCATCTTACCTCGCAATGTCTCGTATCGTACTAATTGACTACCACCACCTTACCTCGCAATGTCTCGTATCGTACTAATTGACTACCACCACCTACACTCAAATCATCACAAAACCCTCTCTCTTGGTCACTCTCGTATGTTGAATACCAATGAATACAAGCACACAAGATTTAGGCCCCAACTTCAAAGATACAGAATGAGTATTGATTGGTTAAGGAATTCAAGTTTCTCTTACCAATCAACAAAACAAGGGCTTAGTCATACTAGAAATAAACACCTACACAATTCTACACACTCGTAATTTATCTTTCACAATATAAAGACTAGAAGTATGTAAAGCCTCTTCATTACCTCGTTTAAGACAAAAAGACTCGTCCCTCTGAAAAATTCAATTCAGTAATTATCTTAAAAAGAACATGACTATTCAAATCCTAATTATTGGAGTTCTTCGTACGAATAGAGTTAAATAAAGTAAGAATAAGTCATCACAAAACGCGTAGTAACCAAAGCAAGAGCACCTCAGTACTCAGAGCTACTGACCGAGGCAGTGCCAGCAGTGACAGTACCGTCCTTCTTGAACACAGGTGACAGTTTGGCAAGGCCAGCTAGGGTAGTGTCAGGCTTAGGGTGTTCGTCAACAGATATCGCCTTTTCACCTTTGCGGGTCTTCACAGTCACAGGAGCAATTTCAGCGTTGAAGTAACCAGCATCTTGGGCTACAGAAAGAATTTTTTTTTAGAGTTTGCGGTACTGCATTTGATATACAAGAGACACTGCTTCGACAACGTAATCACATTTAATACATATTTACAATACAAATAGAACTTACATTTAGCGTTCTATACCCGTACCATTTTTCCAATTGGTTTGGCTGGTGAGAGCAAATTTATCCGAGTCTTCTCGAGAAATTTTGTACTCCTTTGCAAGATTTTCAGCAGTAACGCCCATAGGCGTCTTGCAATGGTAGTCAGTGAGGGATGCCCACAGAGGATCCTGCAATAGAGTACAAGAATGAGTAAAACTTGCGAGTTACCTAAAACAAAAAGACATGAATTTGACTGTAAACTTGCTTCTTAAAAGACCTCATCATTGTGTATTAACATACATTGCGTATATGTGTGCTTGGTGTCACGTTTTATAAGAAAGATATGATAAAATTCGTATTTTTGAAACTCAAGAAACTCCTTCGGAAAGCCGGCGTCGACTGGCAAACGAACGAAAGAGAAGGCAAAGAAGCTTATTTCAACTACAAAATGGTGTCCGATAAGGAAAAATACGGAATTTTTTCCGAGTGTAGGACTTCTAATAGGATTATAAACGGTAAGTTAAATTTCAAACAGATACTCTACAGAATCAAAAAAGAGTATAAAGATCAAAACAGGTAGTAAAAATCCGAGAATATACGAGTACAATGCACAATTCAGTAATAGCGCTAACAAAATAATACAACCAGACTATTAAGTGCATGAACTTGGTGGATTCCAACGTGAAGCAAAAAATACTCGAAATTTTGTGAACAGATTTCGTTCATGCCAGAAAACTTTTAAAAACGAACGATAACTGAAATAGAAATAAATATGATTGACTCAAACTATACGATCAAATAAATATAATGCTCTATCACTTCAACCATCAAATTCTTAAAATTTCAAATGATACACAACTACAGCGCAAAGAGGATTTTTAATTAGAATTCATTCATTGCTGAGCTTAATGAACACTAACACTGTTAGTAAACGTACGAGGTCAGTAGTACACGACGCAAACTTTAATGTCATACACAGTTGAGAAGACATTCACGATCAATAGCGCATCTTTTCATGAAAGATCCTCTTACCTCAAACTTCATTTCAGCGCCAAGCTTGACACCAAAACGAACGTCCCTCGAAACGATAGGCGTAGCGCTCATGTTCTCAGAGCCCCCGGTCACAACAATCTTGCTGTCCCCCATCAAAATATCCTGAGAAAAACGGCATTTGAACCAAAATCAAAAGTTCAACTGATAGCAATATTTTACAAGTATCAAAAATTGTTAATTTAACCTGAAGCCTCTAGCTCAACTGTCAACAGTAAGAAACACACAAGAGCTGTGACAAGCGTCAAACGATTGATAATTCTGGAACTAAAAGCTTTGTTTCTCGTAGAATTAAAGCAATGCTCTGTTGCTTGACAGGGCAAAGTATGCTCAGCACACTCAGACTCGGAGACAAGTTAACAACAGAAATTATAAATAAAGTTTAAATGGTCTCCCGGCCTAAAGATGAATAAGATTTCTATCCAAATTGACATATGCTAATTGACTTTTATACATTTTTGGGTTGGTCACTAAAGCACAGTCGGACGACTCTTATTGTTCAATGCAGATTACTAGACAGGAAAACGGAACATGCTCCCAAATAAAAATGCATAACATTCAAACTGAAAAAGTAGAAAGCATTCTTTCTTAATAATTCAAATAAAATAAATTTTAAACCACAAGTCTGAAGCAACAAACATTTTACCCATGTCAGGTGGTGACTATCATCCACAATGAAACAATCAATGGGAATAAATAAATTTCATTTAATTCTTCCAACTCCACATTTTTGTAATTCTCCACCAGGTCCTACTCTACAGAATCACACCTTCTAGAGAACAAATTTTCATGAATTTTTTTGCCATTATTTCCTGAATTGTTTGCAAAAAATATGCAACTCCTGGCAAAATTTTACTATAAAAGAAATTGTAACAAGTTTATGAAACTTGTTCTCGTTACTTTCACCACTACCTGAAACACAGAAAAATTTCTCAAAACAATCTCCAGACAATATTCACTTTTACTAACTGAGGAAGTTGGTCAACCTTTGTAAGAACAAATAAGCTATGAAATATGTAACAAGTTTTCCCGTAAAACGTACTGAAAGTGAATTGTTACAATTAATTATTAAAAACTTATCAAATTATCAATTAAAAGAAATCACCTCTCCATTTAAGAAATTTGACAAGAACAAATTTTGTGATAATTTAGCTATCATACTGATAAAGCAAACACTAGAGTACACATTTCTTTGACACTACTTTAATCGTTTTATCGATCGGTTCGTGATCTCCATGAGTTTAATGACTTATAAGTACTTGAGCAAATAAAACTCCCACTGAAAATAGTACTAAATAAATGAGCAATGGTTAGCAACCGTTTCATTCCTGTAATGCCTAAGAACACACGAATTACAGTGATTGAATTGAAGTTTTAGGAGTAACTTGGACATACATGCGCCCCGTTGACGACTGCCTGGAAACCAGAGCCACAAAGTCTGTTGATGGTGAGAGCTGGAGTGTCAACTGGCGCTCCTATGCGCAGGGCAACATGGCGGGAAATATACCCAGCATCTTGTGCTGCAATCTGCCAAAACAAGAAATTGCTCCATAAACATTCCTCAGGCTTACAATAGGGTTGAATAATGCACTTATGTTACACATGACCTTTTCAAGTTTTTAAAGCATCAAAACATTCTGAAGATGGCAATCAGATGCAAAATGTATCAAAAAATCGGTCTCACTTTTCCATAACCTCACTCTCGAATTTAAGAAAAGCAAGCTGAGTCTAAACAGTGCGTTCAAAGATCAGACTGAAGATATACTTTACATTTTGTTTGAAGACTTAGGAAACAAACTACACCAACAACGTTCATTTCGTCAGTAACACACGGAGTCCTCTCTCTTACTATTGGCCTCAGTTGTATATTAAATGACAGTCTAGTCTCCTAGAACTCGAGCAAAAATGCTGAATACATTTGCTGCATGTTCTATGTTATATGACTCACTTATAATTGACTACCCTCCTCTGTCATAAGAAAATGACAAGATTCATCAAATTATTATACAAAAGCGAGTTATGCAACACATGAGAATATATAAAGTACATATGATACTCAATTCCTTCATCATAACACCCACATTTTGCTGCTCAATGTCTTCATGTACAGTAAAATGATAGAAAAATAGATAGGCCATGTTGACAAAAGGAATTTTTAAAGATAAGAGCCTTAACAATATATTACTAACTGAAATGCAATTTCCAACAACAACAGAGTCCACCAGTTTGGGATCAACTTTGGCATCTGCCAGTGCTGCTTTAGCAGCCACCTCCTGCAGGTCTGTGGGCGAAAGCTTAGTGAATGCGCCACCCATTGCTCCAAAGGGCGTGCGACGCGCACCAACGATGAAAACGCCTGAAAAGGTAAATATCGTCAGACAAACCAAAGAAATAATTCTACTACAGAATTCCGAGTGCTCCAAACCTCTGTTTGGAGCACTCGGAATTCTAAAAGCATTGATCCCATTTGCATAATAAAACACTATATAAAAAACAATAATAAGTAAAACACTATAAAAAACTATAATAAGTAAAACACTATGATAAAACGCCAGGTGTCTCCTGAAATAAACTATATATTTTTTGTGTGTAATTTCTCCTATGTTATTACAATGGGAATCTCCCTTAAATACTGGTAGTTAAATCCGTAGACTTTCAGGTATATAGATTCTTAAGCGCTGGAGTTAAATATGTCGATTCAGTCTGAGAATCTATTGCTTCAAATTCTTCCTTCATATGAATGATATTAAAACCCATTATTTTTACAGGCATACACACTAGTATTCTAGAAAATTTTGTAGCAATTTCTTATTCAAGCACCAGTGCAAGACTAGAAATCAGTTGCTCTAATTAACCACACCAGTCACTAGACCCATTAAAAAATTCCCTTAATGAATCAGTTCTTATAACAGTTAAAATATTGTTACTAAAGTGCAACTGATGTACTTTTTCCATTCATGGATAAATAAATGTCCAACAAAAAATATTTACTGGCTTATGATACAATACCTGATACGGAATGTTGACTATGACCCAACATACATAACACATGGAATCTTATATACATGTTACACATTAGAAAAATTTCTATATTTAACAGTCTCAACATAATAAATTGATAGGCAATTTTCATATGTTCTTAACCCAGTTTAAAGTGAAATACATAGCTTTCATGTATCACAGAAATAATCTGAAGTAATATTTTTTAACCTGAGAAATAAAATAAAATTTCCAGGGCTTGCATTATTTATACTAAATTTTGAACTGATTTAGAACATTTTTTCTTCATACTACACAAGAGTGCATAAAATCTCATTTTAAATGAGGAACTTCTCATAGCATTCTAGAGGCTTCATTAGCCCCTCACTAGAATAACAAATTAAATAAACTATAAAATTAAACATACATGCAGCTTTCATAAACAAAATACAGAATATCCAAAAACTTTAAATAAATGCTAATTTATTAATGTGAAGACAGATTATAGCTATCCACTCATTGATTTTAATTAGTACTAAACTATAACTATATTGCAATTGTTTCAATCAACAACTAAATGAAAAACTAGGTATACTAAGCTCAACACTAGCAAGCAACACTTCATGTTTTAGAGCTTATTTAATTCCCAGCTAATAACCTTTTAATGGTAGTCAACTTTCCCATTGAACTTTAGTCCTAGGCATTCATCAACCCACAAATGGTCAAGCCCCCAAACACTCTGTCATTTATACTACACTCTGTCATTTATACCACCTACTTTGAAACCTTGTGCAACAGTGTTCAATGTATTGCTGCATATTTATAACTAAACTAAAATGCTAAAACTTTTCATTAATTTGTCTGTATACATAAATCATACATGAGAAACCTATTAACATATTAAAATACAAAAAATATCTTTTAATCCATCAAGCTGACTCAAGTCTTCAGTGCAATTGTATGATTTAATTCTGCCAGACAATAAAACAAGAAAAAAATACATCAAAGCTTATAATGGTCTAGTTACCAAGCAGTCTCTTCAAGCATTACGCTGCAGCAATGAACCTGTTCCTTGACAATGGTATTGCTACCTAGAAAATTAATAGCTTTACAAATTCATCGAATCCAACAGCGAGAAGCAAGAAACAACAACGGTAAAACATAGAATCTAAAATATCAGTAGGAGACAAAATGAAAAAGAAAGCAAACCTTACGTCACAGTAATTTTACTTGATAAAATTCAATGAAATACGCTACGTACCTCGAGTCAATGCAGCCATTGTTACGTCACGTCCAATACTAACAAGTTCCCAACTAAGACTAAACTTTGATGCTTAACCGGAGTTACCGGACCAGATTTTTATCTCCGCAGATGATGGGGCCCCTACGACTACATTTTACACTACACTAAGAATTTTTTAAATACCTTAAAAATAGTTTATACCCCAAATGTTATTTTAATTTTGACCATGTATCTCAAAATCCCACAATCACCGAATTTAACGTAGTACTTGATGGCATAATGTGAGAGCCTCAAATTTTTAGATGTAGTGCTATTTCTTCTCATAAAATATTCAAAAAATCTGCAGCTTTTTTTACCACAGTTAAACAGCTCTGAATGAAAGCCTTACGATATTTCGATGCTGAAAGATCCCTGACAGTTCTTAAAGCATTAAAAACTCTTTAATTTCTGTTGAGTAATGCCAATGTATATGTAATACACTATTTTAACTATTTAACGAAACATATTTATTTACATTTTAAAAGCTTGATGAATGTAGATCTACTAATATATATATGCTATCTCAGTTTATGTTCAATATTTATAATTTGGTTTTTATTCTGCGTTATACTGTGAATATGTTGGAGAAAGCAGTTAATTGTTAAACTTCATATTGACGGACCGAATCTTTCGGGAATTGCGACACTTCATTTATACAATACCGAACAAACTTGTATTACAACAGAATACATTTTTCAAAATTGAATTTAAACAAACATACAAAATATTTAACGGCTAGATCAATATGGTATTTATTAATGGTTTAAACTGACATTACCCACGACCTGCATTTTCGTTATCAACCTATACAACTCAGGGCTCCCACTGAAAATTTTCAGATAAACCTAGATTGAACATATAAAAACCCAGATTCGTTAAAAAAACCTAGAAGTATTATTTTAATGAGAAAACAATAAAAGTTAACTTACGTGAGTGTAAACGATGATGGTAATGCTGATTTTATTCCTGTTCCTCCTCTCAATTCTCTTCTGCAGTGAAAATATCGACAATAAGATGACTTTTCTGTTGTGCAAGGCGCTTTTCATTACGCTGGTGACATAATCCAATGATAACATCTCTTACTAATTCCGGTTTAGGTTTCTAATCGTGCAGGTTTTCTTACTCCTTGACAATGCTTGTTTTGCTAACAACGTATCCTTAACAGTGTCTATTTTCAGCGAGTTTGTTTGACATGATTTACAAGTGAAAATATTCTTTCTACTGATGCCGATGAGTGTGGAAGAACAGTTAGGTTGGTCATGGAATCAGAAAGTATTCCAGTTAATGATGAATTTACTGTCTGGAAATACATGTCTACTCATGTAAACCTTGCCTGCTGAGGGCCTACCTTAGTCTTAAGACCGTTGGTTCAGGGTGGTTTGACGACGTAAGATTAGCTGTATAGAGTCTCAAACCGCGCACGCGATCTTCGTTTTACCCATGCCTAGCAAGATCAGGGATATTCAGCATCTTCGCTATATGTGAACATATGCCTACATAATAGCTACTTAGTGCTCCAGCACGTCACCGCCCTCGTACCCCACCTTGGAAGGTTCCCCACTTGGTCGTAGTCATAAAGGGTTAAGTCCAACCAGCTACACTGTCGTTTTATATCTCAGTGTTATACACACTGTACGGGGTCGCCACGCCCACAATTCCCTTTCTTTATTTTTACTACGACGTTTACGGGATTCGAACCCTCATACTTACCATGATAGGGTAGGAGTGTTAACCACTTCACCATGAAGGATGAATTTACTGTCAGACTTGAAAAAAAAACAGATCTAGCGATACTATTTCAAAAATTAAACCTAGCAACCCAGGAGAGGTCGAAAAACCAAGATCTGGGTGGAAAAACCCAGGAGTGGGAGCCCTGATACAACTACCTTTCTCTACCCTATACAAGCAAAATTACCATAAATCGCACCTGCCACAATTGACTCAGGTAATCCCGGTTTCTAAGACTTGGTTGATAACGCCTATGACCTGACAACAGTAGATGCCAAAATAGCTGGCAGCTTCATTTTCATAGATAACATTTTTATGTCATCCATTATACGCAGTTTAACAACCGTTAGAAGAATAATGAAGTGTATCTGGTTTTCAATAATTCATTTCAGCTATATCACATTGATAACTTTTTATATTCTACGATTTTGGTAAAGTAAACTGTCTTTAAATTAGCCCCTGCTTAGCACAAATTCTTGATTCTTCGTCAAAAATTATCTCATAGTTGCGTGCAAGCAACGTTGACTGTGTTCAACATGTCTAGTTGCGTGCTGTGTTCAACATGTCTAGTTGCGCGCAAGCAACGTTGACTGTGTTCAACATGTCTAGTTTCCCAAGGCAAGGAAGGTACGAGACCTGAGGTGCTTGGTGAACAAAATGGATGAAGTTAAAGCGATCAATGTAATTAACAAAAATAATACGAGAACTAATAAAGGAAATCGACAAGTTGTATCAGGACTTTGAATTAAGTGATCGATTGTCCACCGAATGTAAAGATACTTATAATCTATGGTGACCACATAATCGGATAACGTTCATTAGATCAATAATTTTCAAATTCGATCAAGATTTAGCCAGTGCAATAGTTACTCATGCGGTTCACAGTTCGGAAATAATAAAATTTTGCTATCGTTCCACTAAGAGCAGGGAGCACCCCAAAGAAATAAAAAATCGATAGAAAAATGTCAGAAAAACGTACAGGAAACTGGCCATGAATTCATCTCAGGTCCTGAAAATAGGAGACAACAGTACGACAGACAACGTACTAACCGATAACAGTCTCGTGAAGACACAGCAGCCCATTATCTTACGAGGGGTTGTAAAGGATTTCTGTTCAGACTGCAAATTGCATCATGCCAGGTAACACATCAAGAATTATTCTGATATTCAATTTGAACATAAACTTGAAACTTTCTAGTCTGCATTCGATGAAAGCAAACAAATTACACACATTAGAGCACATGTTTCATCCCTTCATCAAGCGCGTTCTTGTGGTCAGCGAGGTTCGGCCGAATTTCGTAGTTGGTGATGGCTATGGCGTCTCTGTTCACTTTCCTGAACTCGCCTCTGAGACCGATGTAGGAGATGCGTGTATTGTCCACACCCCCGAAGTTGCCAGGGAAGTGAAGACATAAGTAAGAGATGTTATTGAACCGCGTTGTTCTGGTAAAAAAAATAACTCTCTTATGAACAGTGGTCGCTCGTGCACAGCCACTGCAGACGTGTAGTGTAAAGTGGCATAGAAGATGTATACATATTACGCTACAAAACAGTGTCAGTATTGGCACCCTTTCACGCATGTACATAATTCAAATGACAAAAAACTAAATTTACCAAACAACATAATCATGCTGCATTAGCTAATCAAAGCCATATCAACACTTTCCGAAGTTTCTTCAACAAAACAAATTGTGAGCAAATTTTACTGATTAGTAAGACTTTTCTCACAAGAATTAAGGAACGCATAAAAAACAATTTCTCCTCATTGATGCCTAAGATAAAAATATACCGACCTGCTTTCACTGGACATTATTCAAAAACAAGCCTCATGTTAGAGAAAGAACTCACTTGACACTGTACTCCTGGACCCCCTTAGGATCCGGATGGAGCTCAATCTCCTGTTCTGCGTCTCCTTCTACTTCTTCAAAGGAACGATAATTTCCTTTGAACCTGGAATATTCAATGAGACACTTCGAAGCAATGAATGGGATCATTGTATTTTGTCTTATATGTGTTGACACAAAGTCACATAGATGAACGAAAGTGTAACTTATTTTTCCCTGAATGAAGCCCAGGCTTGAATTTAAACAAGCATTCGCTACTTAACATGCAGTGTTACTGAGTTTTTCCTTAGTGCCTCGTCGTCTGGAGTGATAAGTAAAAAAAACTTAAAAAATGCATGAATTTTGCAGCCCAGAATGTTTGAAACGGTCAAGTCGAAAAAAAAATCAAATGATCCTTTCTTTACACGAAGTTTGGACGGACCTCGACGAAACGAGAATTTCTAATTCACAATGCTTGGTTTACCATCTACTCTTTCAATCATTCTCAAGGAGAGGCCAATGTAACAATGGTTTCAACTCTCACACTCGAGCACAAGAAGACTTGAGCAGACAATAATGTGGCAAATTATTGTCCATCTAGCACTAGACAGAGCCTTAAAAGGCTTGAAACGCCGTTCCAAAAACTTGCCCCATACCAAGAGTTCGAGTCCGTAGTAAGTTCTATGCGCCGTGTTGTTGCACATGTGACGTCACTTCACACGTGACATCACTTCAACACACGTGACATCACTTCAACACACGTGACATCACTTCAGCACACGTGACATCACTTCAGCACACGTGACATCACTTCACCACGCGTGTCTGATATCACATGCAAACCCAAAAAAACTGAACAAGATGCTTGATAGAGCACGAGTAAAGTTTCAGGTTTGAGTAGAAGGTCGTTCCATACAAATTCATGAAAAATAAAGGCTGCAAAAGAAATAGTTCATAGTTTACTCACAGTCTGACTTTAGTAGGATGCGTCTCCCCAGGATCTCCAACAACAATGATGCCCATGAGCTTTACTTCGCCCGTAAACCTGGGACAAAAGTGATAATTAATTGCAATAACTGCATCATATCTATGAATTCCAACAATACAACAGCTGAGCAGATAATGAGGCCAAGCAATAATAACGATTCTCGCATATAAGAAAAGCTGGTATCACCAGCTTGGTCGACTGGTGAGCGAATCTGCTTGCGAGCGGAAAGACCCGGGTTCGAATCCCGCTGCCGACATGGTTGACGCGGCTAGAAATACGGCATGGATCTTGGGTAAAACAACCGAATAATTATCGAAGTAATTATCTGACCCAAGAATGGGCCCGAAGGTTCGTTCCTATAGCCTCATTCTATTCTATACGAATTAAACTTTCATGTCACAACGGCATTTGAAGTGCTGTAATTTACGTGTCCAAACACAGCAACCCATCAATCATCCTCCGGTTCAGGTGTAGTATAACACACCAATAAATACTATGCTAGATTTTAAGGTATAGTAGGAGCCAATAATTGTAAGCAGTCATCCTGCTTATCTGTGCTGCTCAAAATCATCCACATATTCATAGCCACTCTTCTTTTATCAATGAAATACTTTCTTAATACCAAGATCTCAGAATAAAATGATTAGCAACATGAAAACTCAATTTAAATGAATCTATAGCTAATGTATCATCTAAAAACGAATACAAAACTTACTGACTTAAAACTCATATCAAATCTAAATACAGACATTGCATAACAATTGTATTGTATAGAAGTTTGAAGGACAAAATAGTAAGTTAACATGATCATAAATCAGAACTGCTACATAGGTGACTAAATAGGGCTTAAATTCACAAGGTGCTTCAACTACCACATCAACACATTAGGAAAAACACCAAATAAAGAGTTCAGGCTTCAAACTAAATTCTTTCCTAAAGTGAAGTAGTTAAAACTAACCAAATTAAAAAATCAACAGCAAGAGTTCAATTAAATGGGCATGAAAATAATGCAGAATAGTGAATTGCTAAGCAAGCTCTCTCTTAAACTTGTTAGTAAATTGTGACAATAAAAGTATTCTACACAAACAATCTTGAGTGTGTCTGCACCCTGAGTGTGTTAAACAGCTTCAAGGTTTAATTTATGTTTCACTATTGGTATCTGGTATAAGTAAAAAAAATTCTCTATGATTTACAAAAGTCTAACTGACATCATTTAACAGTATGAATAAATAATTCCAAGTGTCTGCAAGAACTATCCTATTTATCACAATTATTTTAAACTTTATTAGATACTGTCAAATAAAAGATCAAAACATAGCTAACCACAAACGCTAAACAAAGACAATGTATTATTATTATCAGGGGTGACACATTCCTCTACATAGTCAGTACTTCAAGACACTAAAGAATACCTACTCACGGAATATTGAAGATCAAGTCACCATCCATATCACTCTCAACAAACTGAAAAAAATTATAACAAGAATTAAAAAGTCACAGTAAAAACTGGCCCAAGTCTCCATATAAAGTTAAGCAGTATTATTTTGAATCATACAAACATGCATTTCAAATATATTCAGCACTAGTGACACCAAAATTGTATCATAGAATGCAAGTTAAAATTGATAAAAAGACAAAGAAAATGAGAATTAAACCTTACCTCATCAGAGAGTCTATCCTTCCATGATTTGAAAATTTTTTGACCTGTTTCTTTGACTGCTTCATTAAGGGTACAAAACTCAGACCATTTTATTTTTGTGTAGAGACTGAACTCTCCAGAGCGATCATTGGCAGGATTCAATGAACAACCTGGCTCATGATCACCTCCTCCACAACAGCTGTGATCTCCTGACATTTTTAAGCTACAGCAAGCAAAATAAGCAAACTTAGTTTCTGAAAAATTTAGAGTTTACATAAATTTGAAAGGCAAAAAGTTGCAAAATAAATAATAGCTAATTACCTGAGTAACATAACACCTAACAGAAATTTAGTAAAAACAAATAGACACACACAGCAATAAAGATCATGAAGGAATACTACATACTATTCCCTAAAACTCCAATTAAGTTATTCAAGAAGCTTATTGCATTTAGTCTTATAAATATTAAAAAATTACAGAATTTGAGAAACAAAATTTCAATATCTTTCATAATTCACTGTCAATAAAGTAACAGCAAAGCATGGTAGGTTAAACAACATTTTTACAGCTTTCAGATAATCATTTCAGGCTACTTAGAGGTCTTTAGGTCACAAGTACTATACATTCAATACTACTCATAAACACAGGCTACAATAATTCCTAATTTATATCATAGCTAAATTAAAAAGCATTCTGATGCCATCAGTGACCAATTTATGCTACAAGAGCCTAAACTAATTTAAAAGCAGCAACATTAATGATTATTTACAGAAAATTTTGGAGATAAAAAACTAAGTAGTTAACAAGGTAAAACAAGCACATGCTCAGTGATCAATGTTACATAATTCTGTCATAATAGAAAAGATTCAAGTTAGGTATTGACTTTGAGTCATAAAAAAGTTATAAGCTATTAAAATTAAAAGAATTTGAGTTCAAAAACTGATTTATTTACATCACATTCTAAAGGTCATGATTATGTTAATATAAATTATTAAATTAAAGCATTTAGAGCTAATACTGATTGTTCAAAAGCACTGGAAGCAATAGAAAAGTGGACATAAATTACCAAAACAGCACAGACTACTTGAAAAGCAGGGACTTGGACTTAGATTTAAGGGCCAGCATTTGGCTGGGGCCTTTGTAATGGCCTTAAATTCCCTCCAATACACACACACACATACAACAGAATGGCATCCCAGAGTTTTTCTCCTGTGAGCCAGGGTCGTCTAAAGTAATTCCTCTTGGGCCACCCTTAGTCATTCCATGAAAATGAACCAGCCAAGTGAGGGCATCACTGGAAGATCCAGCCTGTTATCGACAGCCCCGCATGCTCAGCAGGTAGTGACATTGAAAAAAATGACTTTCTAACATCACTGTCGCTCATTCCATGCATGCACTAAGAAACCTTTCATTGCATCCACAATAGTCATGTTACATTCCTCATCCAGCCCTACAAGATATCTTATAACAGAGTCCTCTTCAACACACCTTACATTCCACTTGTTCTCTCCACACTGCTCATGAACCACATCCATGAGGCTCTCTCGCTCATGTCCATATTTACTACATTCCAATGAATTTCAACAGAAAAAGGTCAAAAGAAAATTTCTAGTGGTAAAAATAAACCGATTGTGTATTCTGGATACCATAATGCAAGTGAAAGGGAATTGAATTACCATAAAAAATATTGCAATATAATGATTTCTTGTATTTCTTAAGCTTTATCCTTGTTGCTACCAAAGCTCTCGATTAGAAGAGTACGACACGCGGACGGACAGACAGGCAGACAGACGGACGGACGCGGCTCTTATTATAGTATAAATTAATAATTAGTTCTTCTTCTTCTTCTTGTTTCACTTTTATTGGAGCTTCGGAAATGAGTCCATGCAGCTCCACGCCTTCAGGGATGTTTTATTGTTGTTCTGATGTTTAGCACATAGGCTGAAAGAAGTTACAGAAATTTTATTCTGCGTGGTTCCACTCGAAGAATTCATTCCCTTCTAAATTTTGTGCATGTAGTAAGCTGAAGGCAGTAAGACTCCAGATGAGGCTGATGAACACTGGACGGACTACTAATGAACACTGAACGGACCACCAATGAACACTGGACGGGCCACTAATGAACACTGCACGGACCACTAATGAACACTGGACGGACCACTAATGAACACTGGACGGACCACTAATGAACACTGGACGGACCACTAATGAACTCT
>VCRD01001799.1:30102-58430 GCA_006783055.1 Trinorchestia longiramus
CTAATGAACACTGGACGGACCACTGGACGGACCACCAATGAACACTGGACGGACCACCAATGAACACTGGACGGACCACTAATGAACACTGGTCGAGTGGTCTGCAGCCCGTGCTCTGTATCGGGTCTCTGCTTCATGTAGAAAGACCGCGGGTGCGAACCCGGCCATGGACACGAGTTATTTCTCGTAAGCCGCGCCGTGCACTCAACCCGCTAAGCACTCAACTCCCCGCCCATCAACCTCCGGGATCGTCGCATGGAGCTCACCATCACCCTTACTCTTAGAATGTTTATCTTAAGAATTTGAAATCCAATGTACTAATATCCATGTACTGTGTACTCGATTGGAAATAAAGATTGTTTAGTCATATACAAATTGATCACCGCGGCAGCGAGCCTCGAACCCGGGTCTTCTCGCATCTCAAACGGGTTTGCTCACCAGTCAACCAAACTGGTGGTAAAAAAGGGGTGAAACGCTTTACGATTTTGCGTGTCATCCTTGCACGGGGGCCACGCTAATCTTCTCTGTATCGTTCCAATTTTAATATATGTACCGCTGAAGCAGGTACAACATAGTTATAATCGCTAGACCGCTTCAGGTGTTCACTTAAAAGGTACAGGAAGAGACTTTAATAGCGTTGTTCTTATCACTTGCAATAAGAAAGGCAAAAATCTTAATTTTTTTACAGGAAGTCATAATTAATTTTACACAAATTAAATTTTGTAATACGTATTTTATTACAAAAATAAATGAATTTTTACACAAATTGTAATATTTTATTTTTAAACAATTTTAAGTTTGCTTTTACCCATGAAAGTCCATCGTTAAAGGTTAATGAATTAATTTCTATTGCATTGAAAATATCTTTTACTGATACTTTCGAAACAGTACATCCACTAATTGCAGCCAGATACATACGATGCACTCAAGTCCCGCAGATGCGGGGGTTGGAAGATGCGAAACTCTTAGCGAAAGAGACAAGAAAGAGAACTTCCATAGTTCAACACACCACCATGAGCTCGAACATTGAACTTGTTCATAAGTTCGGAGATTTTTTCCCTTAATTCCTATAAGATTCAGAATACTTCAGTGAAAAAAATACATCAACACGTTTATACTAGTCATTCTTAGAGATAGGGCATAGAGAAAAATGACATAAAAGCATTATTTTTCTGGAAGTTATTAAAGCTTCAGGAGCATTGAGAAGTACAGTCTTACGAGAACTTCTCTAGCACTCTGGGAAGTTTGCGCTCAGCAAGAATTAGCTAAATCATACAGAGAATAAAACAGGGTTATAATGGCATTGGTCAACAGCTTGTACATGTATATGTATCTAATTAACCCGTCTTGTTCACTTGACTGTGTAGAGGGATAAGCAAATGCAGAGGTATAAATAATTCAAGAGAAATTAAATCTTTAAGGATAACGGTTTTCATTATGTGCTCACACAAATGATCACCCTGAATCTGTCTTACGAGCACTAAATCATTGATTGTTCAAGAGTCTAGAGCAGTGTTTTACAGTTTTTTCAATCACCGCCCCCTGAGGACACTATTTGATTTTCCGCCGCCCCCTAATGATTATATTACTGTTTATTATAGAGTAATAAACGCCTCCCATTCGAGGTGTACCCTCCTACTGCCCCCTTGCATTTCCTCAACGTCTCCAGGGGGCGGTACGGACCACTTTGACAAACACTGGTCAAGAGGATACTCAATCTTACTCATTGGCTTCTTTCTGCAAGCTCTGCAGTCCAAACTGCTGTTATTGATGAGAGGAATTCACAGAGTAGGATGCGTAAGACACAAACTACAGCTTTCAACTAGGAAAGATTGCTTGTCGTTATGAAAAGTACGAGTACATTTTTGTGAAATTTGGTTATGTAATTAATGGTTTCTACAAATCGACAACTACACGCTGCAAAGGAACATAGGGATCGTAGCCAGTAAAAAAGCTTTCTACTTGGATATTTTCCACACTCAAGCAACAGATAGCACTGTTCAAGTGACACTTGTTAGCAAGTCAAGAATATTGACAAATTCAAGAATTTAAACTTATGTCCAGGTTATGTCGGCCTCCGTATTTTTGAATTCTTGGTAATATGATAAAAATTACGCCTAGAAACATGAAGAGTGCATGCTGATTTAAACAGTAAATCAATTATACCTTAGAGTAATGCTTTTAATTTCTTTGTGATTGCGTATTATCACGAGATACAAACTTTCATAGTGCACCAGACGATATCTAATTGCAATATTTTCTTAGTCTTTTAGAATATTTGTTAATAATTGACCTCGATTTGAAGCGTTTGAATAATACACTAATAATAAACGATCATGATCCTAGAAAAGTCAAGTGATCGCTAGTTAAAAATGAGTACATTTTTCCAACCCAAAACTTGAGTTAGACGAATTTAAAAAATACAGCATATCTACTGAATATTTTCAAAAGAACATGGAAGTAAAAATATATGTTCACTCTACTGCTTTCTTTTAGTGACTAGGAGTACAAAATGAAAGTCAACTCTTTTTACAAAAGAAAAGATTGGAAGAACAAAGCCTGTTTAGATCGAAAGGTGTGTATAACTTCAATATGAATTTAAGGCGTAGAGAAAATTAATGAGAGCCTGCCCTGATAATGCCGCTCTGGCACGTATAAATGGGCGCCACTACTCTTCACGTGACATGGGGCTGTGGAGGACGCCACTACTCTTCACATGACATGGGGCTGTGGAGGACGCCACTACTCTTCACGTGATATGGGGCTGTGGAGGGCGCCACTACTGTTCACGTGACATGGGGCTGTGGAGGGCGCCACTACTCTTCACGTGACATGGTTTATGAACAATAATCAGCTCCTCGCCAGGATGACCACATTCTCTCGTAGCGAACATAATAACATATATCACTGTGAATAAATAACTTGAGCGATACTCTTGCTCCATAATTTTAACAAAAAACGTATTCGTGGAAGTGAAGTACAAAATTACATTAGTTCTTATGACTTAAACACCGTTCTAAAACTTTCTATTAGATTAGTGAAAAGCAAACATTCGCTTGCTCCTGAACACGATTAAATGAGGTTGTGCTATATATGTAAATAGTTCACATGATCAGAGCTGGAAAATAATACATAAAATATCAGGTACGATGAAAATTGTGAAAGTATACGTATATAAATAATGAATCCTATAATTATTATGGATCATTAACAGTACATTCATTGAGACATGAAATAAAAAACAATGGAAAATTATAGCTTCAATATTTATCTGAAAACTATTATTGCTGAGCTGTGGAAAACAAAATTCTGTACCCGCACATGCCTTTGAAAAATACGGTTCTCAAAAGGACTCTTCGTGCACGAAAGCGGGCGAGTTCTTAGTTCACAAATTTCGAGTAATCATACAATAGCTTAGAACTGGTAATTAAAAGTTAAAACAGATCTATGTAACTAATTCAGGTGTAGTATTTTGTTAAAGACTTTGCCAGTCTTAACCCAAAGTTATGACCGCTCTTCTCTGCAATAATACTGGTCGTCATTCCAACCGTCTCACAGGTGCAAAAAGCATGGATACTCTGTGTATACATCTTATAACCATAGGATGAGTACAAGGACTCAAAGATATCCAGAGATCAACCATTTGTGTTCTAGTTAGTAAAAAACAGACAGCAGACGTTCCATACTATTGTGGGCTCCTTCCATTTCAACTGAGTATCCTACAGATATAGATGAAAACATTCATTCATTATTTTGAAAAACTATTTTGGGGTTTTTATACGATGAGTCATTGAGGTCTCTACCCTAGAGCGTCAGACTTACAACCTATTGGTTACATCAAGTCTGCAGGAGTTGCAATCGAGTAGGGAAGACACTTCACCAAACGTGCAAATTATTTCAAATTCTCTCCCGTGGCTCCAATAAGAATATAATGTTCTTCTTTTTACAAGCACACACTTCTTGACATAATCCCAATAGTTGGACAAAGTACAGGTCGTTAAGTTCGGCTTCGATTATTGATAACAGTCGGTTACCGTCTTCTCATTTGTATGAACTATAATCAAATATACTGTATTTGCCCTGTCACAAGACTTGGTTTCTAAATTACATACATGTCATGCTGATAACGAGCTCAGAAACAGAATGATTGGTGCAGTGGAGGTGATTTTATGGCTAAAGGAACATCAGGGAATCTACATGTATGTATAATACACAGTGTTTCTCCATCTCTCTCTCTTTCTTTCTCTGTTTGTCTCTCTCTATATTTGTATCCGTGTGTGTCCGTCCTAGTACTTCCTTTCTATTACAGAACAAAAACAAACAAACAATCTTTATTTCCAATCAAGTACACAGTACATAGACATTTAGTACATTGGTTTTTCAAATTCTTAAGGTTAACATTCTTAGAGTAAGGATGATGGTGAGCTCCATGCGACGATCCTGGGATGTGTCCATGGGTGGGGAATTGAGGTCTTACCGATAAGTGCGAGCTCACGGCGTGAAACGAGAAAATAGCTCGTATTCATTGCCGGGTTTCGAACCCGCACGCAGTCTTTCTGCACAAGCAGAGACCCGATACAGAACACGGGCCGCATACCACTCGACTACGGTGGCTGCAAGAAAAATTGTTGAACTAAAATCAGAACGGATATACATGTACTAGCCAGTTCCCACGGAAATTCCATTATTTAGATTTGACTAATTTGAAATTATCTTATAATAATTCTGCTTGTTTCTTCCTTACTTAGTTAGTCCGTCCGTTACGCTTTCGTCGAGTTTGCAGTATCATAGCTACCGAATTCCTCGGCGTAACATTAAAAAATGGCCTTTGCATGCATTGATATGTTTGAAACTCTATATAAACTGCGTTTTGTGGGTTTTTCTGTCCAAAACACTAATTCTTTGCGCTATCCAGAAAAGTATGTTTTATCATAACATATTTGTTGATTGAATATATTTCAAATCCCATGGAATTTTCACGGGCCCTGCTAGTGAAGATAAATGCATTAAAGATTAACGACAAATTATTGTGTTTTAAATTAATACTTTTTATTAATGTATACAGAACTTCCATTCTGTATCTTATCTACCGATAACGTGGTCTAGATAGTACCCGTTAAAATTCCTGGATTTGAAAATGACAAAATTAAGGATCTATGAAATAAATACATTTTTCAGTTTTACACGTGGTACAATTAGAATTTGAATATTTTTCATGAATATATACAGAACTTCCATTCTGTACTAAAAACTAATTACGAAAATAATGGACTATTTTATAGAGATTGGGCGTCTTTGGTATCCACAATACAATGCTTATAATATATGCATACCAGTTCTGATTTCAGTCTAATTTTTTTTCAGTAACAGATAGGAAGCAATGGGACGGACACGCACAGATAGAGAGTGAAATAGAGAGACAGAAAGTGATTAAGATACACTGTCTATGATATATGTGGATATCAAATTAGTCAAATCTAAACCGTGAAATTTCCAAGGTAACTATCTAGTTTAACATGTTCATAAGATGTTACTGGGAGATTAATTTGCCTGCTGTTTTTATTATTTCTCTAATCCTGAACGTTTTTCACTTATGTTTTGTAGAAGATACAGTATTTGGAGCGAATGGTTTCTCCCGGTTCCTTAGTATGATGTCAATATGAGGATGAAATGCCTTCTTCATAAAATCAGTGATATTCGTCAGACGGTCCCAAAAATTTACGTATCCGCAAATATAACAGAAGATATTACGATAGTTCCTGAACTTACGATCTACTGTACACTGTGATGCAAATCTTGATCTGGCTTGTTAAAAGAAAGAGGTTAATTAGAGCTATCCATTAGCATTTGTATTAAAATAGGAGCTCATAACGGGTTGACGATATCCCTATTTTAAAAAATATGATTGAATAAAGTTGGTGATTATCTTAAGAAAACACCTAATCCAGCGTAATTGCATGTCAATGGTAAAGTAAAACGTTTGTAGGGTGTAGATCTTACCCTCAAATTGTGGAACATTCGCTGTTAAAACATGTCGAGGTTGTTAGAGTCAAGTAGCAACCACAAAAACTGTTTAGCCAGTTTTGAATGCATTTCAGTACCCAAGATCTACAAGCAAACCTGCTTTATCGTTCCAGCACAAAAGTTTCATCACAATTTCGGCTGTGTGACTAAACGACGTCTTCTTCATAAATCACGGCAAGAAACTTAGATGACATTCGGTTGCATTTTACACGTAAAGTACTATAAGTCGACGTCGTTTGTTCTACTGTTTATACTGAAGAGTAGCTAAGTTAGGTACAGTACTTAAATTTGGACGCTAAGACTGGATTCAATATTCACACATATGTTCGAGTAATTCATATATAGGAGCACTTCTCTCTTTGGATAAGTTTATTTGAATACGACCTAATATCAGGAGCAAAATAGTGTACAGATGTGCATCAAAAAGTCAACAGTTTTAGGCTAGTTAATAATATGGAATGACTGCATGTCTCGTACAACGAACTACAATGTATTTACAATTCCTAATTTCCTCCTAAGAAGTTAGAGAAAATTTAACATGATGAGTTGGGTTCAAAATTAACGATTATAGTGCTATAACTATATGTGATGTACCCTACGAGAAATAATATTCGAAAAAATATAATCTAGGTATACAGCAACGACAATTCCAAACGGCTTATTTTCTTTCTCATATATCAAAATCAACGAGATTTATATCATCTTAAAATCAAAAGGACGGAAGTAATGTATGTGCAGCACACAATGTCATCTTTTAATGCTCTTCTTGCGCACCACACATGCCATATGTTTCTTCGAAAAGTACTTATTTTCCCACAAATATTCGTACGCTGGAACTTGTGAACTCGTAACGGCAGGATCATTGGACCGAGGATAATATGCACCATCAAATGAGATGGTCACAAACAAACGTCAGTAGAAAGATATTATTACGTTGCTATGGGGGACAGTTTGAGAAGTATTGAGTTTGGGTCAAGCGAAAATATTCGCAACATGAGTTCGTTTTAAATGTAGTAATATATTTAAGAAAATAATTTGACGGAAGATGCTGCGACAAAATACCTTGCTTCAATTTGTTATCATATATTACCCTAATGGCACAAAAATCGATGAGATAGAAATTTTTTATAATGCACGATTAAGGCTGATTAAGTTGAGGAATAAGCTTTGTTAGAGATCCCAAATGACATGATAATGGAGCCCTAATTTGAGCTGTGACTCCAGTAATCTTCCACGCCTAACTCTGACTAAGTTTTTCAAAATGAATCTGCTATTGTAGTCAATCTAGGAATTCCTACAGAAAAAACCCTAAGCTCTGTACGTGCAAAATAGCTGTACTTCAATTAAAATTACTTAATACAGCAGACACGTTCGTTAAATTATATTGAAACCACTAAGAACTTGCAAGGTAAATGTGGATCAGAGACGTAATGTGTTACTCTGAACTATTGTTACTCGTACAATAATAAGTTATACAATTTCCAAGCATGACCACGCGAAGTAAGACAAAGAGATTTTGAAAAATTATACTTTGTAACCAAGAAATAGTTATCTTTATTGAATATGTTTTTCAAGTTTATATATAAGTTGCAAGAATCCAAGTTGCATACAAGTGAGCTCAAAGGTGAGTGTGATGTAATTAACGCAGTGCAGAAAACAGTGCAAGTAGAATGCTGTTGTTTCTGAGCTGAGAGTTGGACTGTTAAATTTTTCTGCTAAATAACTGCCTAGAAGCTAACACTCTTTAAACACATGCCGTGTTTGACGCACTTCTGGTTGATCTGTTGCTATACGCAGATCAACTTTCTAAGAATGATTGTGAACTTTCTGGTAAGATGCAGCCGTTGGAGCATTTTCGTTTTGTTTTCTCGCATCGGGATGATGATGATGATGATATTTGGTGGTGAGTTTGACCATGGGATATGAGAAGAATTTTCAAACATAATTACATCACAAATTATAAAACCAAGTCGATACTGGCATTGATTATGTGCTACTGATAAATATCTACAAGAAAATCTCCAACAGGCCGTCGATTGTTGTACAATTTATTGTCCACGTAAGTTGTGTATTGTCAGTATTTTGAGACGTAGCTCTAGAAACAAAGAATAGAAAGCGTTACATGCAACTAACGAACGAAATTAACAACATATCTTATCGGAATAAAGATACATTAGTTTGTAGATTTGGAAACAATGAAAGCTGCGATTCCTCCCTTGAATATTTTAAATACATTTAGCTGCATAGGCTCTTTGAGCCATAATTTTTTGAAATCTTTGTATAAATTGTACTAGAACTCGTTTTATTTAAGGAAACATCGATCACAATATTTGCAACGTACATTTGTTTAAGAATTCATTGAACTGATAAATGATGGCATAAATGTTGGAGTGGAGCATTATAACATCGATTTCCTATTTAACCTCAAAACTTTATTATGATAAAACTGAGAGGCCACGAGACACTCGGCTGGAAAGCAGGGTTACAAGATCTGTAAAGTCCGCCTCCCATTGAAAGCTTGTAAAAAGGAAAGAGAGATTAAAAACGATATTAGCTGAGCAGGAGTTCACAAAATGATGCGTCTGCAACATCTGTAAAAACCAAGAGCAATGAAATATCTGATTTCCACCGTACTCTTAAAATTGAAAGCTGCCACAGTCAGAGCCAGTGCTCCTAATTCTGCTACAGGCAGCTCAGAACATGACTGAAGAACAAGACGTCCTCTAAAACATAGCAATGCAATAAAATAAAAAATGAAGTAGCTGAGAAATTTTACTTAGCTATATCCCGGGTACAGCTGCCTCGCAAGATACTCAGGACCTCCTTTTCTTTCTTAAAGTCCGGTTACAATCGGAGATTTACGAATAGAAATTATGAATAATTTATCTTGAACAGAATGACATGTGCAGGGAATGATTCACTCAGTCATTTTTGATAAAAGTAAAGTTTCACGAATATTTTAGTGAATAATTATACCCGTACGTTACATGTGAGGCCATTGATGCTGTAAATTTCGGTTTAGATCTTTGTTAGGCTCTTCAGCCAGTAGCATGAGGTCTTAATTGTTCACTGATGCTATCAAGAGCTCACTTAATAATGTACACTGAAGAATACCAGTCGTACACGAGTATATTTCTGTTAGAACAAAAAAAAAATCATTTCAATTTGTCGTCTAGAACAAAAAAAAATAAATAATCATTGTAACAAAGTAAAGTTTCTTATCCAAGCCCAATTTGACAAGAGCATACTAACTGTAAGTTGAGAGCAATGTAGAGAAGAAATTCATGTTATTAAGATTGTGATGGAAGACAGACCTAAAATTATTTCGTCCTCTGACTCAAACCTCTACCAACCATCCTCGTCATGTGCTCGAGTTAAATTTTTATCTGTAAATCACATGAAAATATACAGATAAAACTCTCACAAACATCTAATAATCAATTCAAGCTTAAACGAACAATCTATGAATGGTGTTGGGCTTGTACCTGGGCCTTGAAGCTGCGGCAGATGCTAGATTCTCTGAGATTAAGAGACGAAGTAATGAGGCGGTCCCTCGCGCTCGTAATGATGCACTTAGAAACTGCTCTCACATTATAATCTACAAACAATTTACACGTATATTTTTTCCTCTAATATGCGATCTACCAATTGAAGGTAGAGACCCAACAGGTCTCTTCAGGTATAATGAAATTAAGGAAGATTTATGACTATTGCTAAAGAAAAACGGAAGTTTTCCCGCTATAAGTTCGTTAAAATAATGTTCAAAGATCATTGAGTGATTGGAACTCCTGAAAATAATAAACTTAGTAAGACAATGGTGATGACATAAAACTTGTAAGGAGAGCTATCTGTGTCTATTTTAAACATCAGTTGATATTTTAGGGCTGGAAACTAGAACATTTAGAAAGATTTAAAAAAAACACTTAATATTACATATATTTTAAGGTCAGAGAAAAATAATCTGGCATTTCATTACATTGGAGCAAAGTGTACTGAAGCAAACTTCACTAATTGGAGCCAGAAAAAAACCCTAAGTTAGTCTATGATAGTTTCTGAAATTCTGAGACAGTCGTGCCTATTGACAGAGTTTTGACTTCCTTGTGTCACACGGTAAAACTTAAAGCGAACACGGCAGGCAAGCCATTTGTTCACACAATTTTCATAACTTGATATTTTAACATTTTAGTGACGGCTGTTATAACTATCGAGCAACAAATGTGAAAAGAGAATTAAATAATATAATAACATTAATATGCCTCGATACTTTCACATAAACCAGAGATGATGAACGTACGGAAATAAAAATGCTAGCTTTTATTTTCATGATAAAAATGGCTCAATTAAAAACAGCAAGGGTAACAAGCTTCACGGTACAATAACAAAAGTGTATGCAATTATTAAGCAGTCATGTTTTTTGTTTGCAGTCTTTAGGGTTACGAAAGTTGTTCTACGTAGACTGACTGTTACTGATATGTGACGACCATTCATTATGATCACAGACTGACATACACACTCCAGCAGCAGGCATGGACGTGCTTCTAGGCATGTTTATTGTCGTACACATGGCATCACAATGTCTCACGTGTGTGACGTCTAAAGGGATATAATCAGGTCTCTTAACGCCTGTCCTGGCACTTTTGCACCCAAGTTCAGAAGAAGAATTCCGTGTTATTTTAGTATTTGACATAAAAGGTCCACAGCGGTGAATGAACTCTTTTATGCTGCCCATACTAATCGAATTGGATATATTTTGCCTAGCATTCTCTGAGCAATTAGGTCCCCAGTCCTGTAGGTTTGTGAGCTGGTATGTACCAGGCAACACTCCTGATCTTGTTCTGCTCACTATCCGTGGATTATCATATGCTACAGTATTTAATAGACTATTATTTTCAGCCGACGAATCACAATTTGGCAACGCACTTTTATGGTTATCTTCAGGATTAGGAAAAGTTATCACGTCAGTTTCTCTGTGATCTTGTTGAACCAAAATAGAATTGTGCTCAGGGTAAGAGGGATTATGGTCATCGTCTCGACTACCATCTAGTCCAGAGAGCAGGGAAGACTTTCTTCGATTTGATGGCGTAGTTGTAGATGACACTGAACTCGATGGAGATGGTGAACTTTCACTACGAGATGATCGACATTTGACATTAAAACGACGGCGTTCGTAAGGATGTTCTCTTCTCTCTCCAACTTCAGTAGATTTTTCAGACGAGGGACTATGACACGCTCGTTGACACTGATGCGGCTCACTTGAAGAACACATTTCATTACAAGAATTGTGATTTTCTTCCATGGTAGAACCACTACAATTTTCTTTCGGAAGATCATTTGAGTTTGATTTCAGACTTACATGATGTTCAGTTATCTTAGAATCTCTACTGTGATGACACCCTGTGCAATCAGCATTTGGAGTTGAAGTATTCCATTCTGATTCTCTGGTGTCGAATGAATCCTGGTCAGTTTCAGTCTTGCTCTCCGACCCTTCAAGTTTAGTGTAAGCCGGTGAAGCAGGAGAGCTTTGATCCTCCACTCCAAGCAGATGGAGAACCCTGTCTTTGTGGGCGAGAACAAATGCTTCCAGCACCGCCACAGGGACGTTGATGGGTAAATGTGTCTGGGTACCGACGTGCCGGCACACCTACAAACATAATTAAAATTACCATATTTTGGGATGGATTCAGCAGGCATCGAGTTTCAAATTTGAATGAAGTGTATGGAGTGTATTAAAAATCCAATTGAAAGAATGGGATTGAACATCTTCATGACTGGAAAAATCAATGTATTTTTGAATCAATTTGGTGCTTCCGTGTAGACATAGGTTTTCAGATCAACTGCGAGTAAAAAGAATGTGAAAATATGGTGTTTATTGCGCGAGCAGGAACTGAATATTATACCTTGTTTAAATTGACCACTGGTTTAAGATTAATTCGCGTATACCTAGGCTCAAGAGATGAACAAGTGAAATAGCTTTCTATATCTTTTCTCAACTTATACATTAGAGTTAAAAAGATGCTCTACTGACGTGACGATCTGGTAGATAACTTTGACAGTCTAGGTGTTTTTTTCTTATTTCTTTGCGCTGGTCAAATGTTCGTAAGACGTTAAGGAAGATTGTCACCATTACCTTAACAAAAAATCTTCACTTCAAGGGAAATGGAGTAAATAATACTAGCTTTTAGTTTTACTAGCTTTTAGTTTTCGTATGTATAGTTAAGTACAACATTACTGGATCACAAGTTCGTCTCAAAATAGCTCTTATACCACATTAAAAATATATTTCCTATATTTTTAAATTTCATTGATTCATGATATTAGGGGCCGATTCAGTGTTAATTATGATATATCATGAATAATATCAGGATTCCATGAATTTGTACGAACAACTGTAAAATAAAAAACTTTTTTGTCATGGAAATTTTAGAAAAATCACAAAATAAAAAGGGATAGAGTAGAACCACTGAACCACTTCAGCTGATCATAACACTTCGTGGGTAGATCCATGTGAATAATTTTCTGGAGCGTATTGCTGTTCATGCTTCCAGTGCAACCATTCATAATATCTTAGAAAGTTTCTCAGTACGTGGGAAGACTTGTAAAATAGTGTTTGAGACGACGCATGGCGTGTAAATTAGTGTTTGAGACGACGCATGGCGTGTAAATTAGTGTTTGAGACAACGCATGGCGTGTAAATTAGTGTTTGAAACGACGCATGGCGTGTAAATTAGTGTTTGAGACGACGTATGACGTGTAAATTAGTGTTTGAGACGACGCATGACGTGTAAATTAGTGTTTGAAACGACGCATGGCGTGTAAATTAGTGTTTGAGACAACGTATGGCGTGTAAATTAGTGTTTGAGACGACGCATGGCATGTAAATTAGTAATTGAGACGACACAAGACGTGTAAATTAGTGTATGAAACGATGCGAGACATTTAAATTAGCGTATAAGACGATGAAAGACTTGTAAACTAGTGTATGAGAAGATGCAAGATGTGTAAATTAGTGTGAGACGATGAAATACTTGTATATTAGTGTATGAGACGATACAAGGCGTGTAAAATGGTTTAGGAGACGATACAAGGCGTGTAAAATAGTTTAAGAGACGATGCAAGGCGTGTAAAATGGTTTAGGAGACGATACAATGCGTGTAAATTAGCGTAGGAGACGATGAGCATGAAAGAAAAGTCGTACAGACTTGGCGCTTGCTGCAGTACAAGGTACATCGCTCTCACCGAAACACGTAGTGCATGAAAATGCTAATGTTAAGTATTCTTCAGTAACCATCGCAGTTAGGGTTTTCTTTCTTTTCACTACGAAAAATCTTCAGTTTGCTTGAACATATGTACCTACTCATATTCTATGGCGTCCATCCCTTCTCCACTACCAAAAGGGCGTAATCTTATAGTGGCAAATTGAATTTTGTGTTGATCATTTTTGCGGAGATAATTTTGTGGTGATAATTTTGAGGTGATAATTTTGTGGTGATAATTTTGTGGTGATAATTTTGTGGTGATAATTTTGTGGTGATAATTTTGAGGTGATAATTTTGAGGGGATAATTTTGTGGTGATAATTTTGAGGTATAATTTTGTGGTGATAATTTTGTGGTGATAATTTTGAGGTGATAATTTTGAGGGGATAATTTTGTGGTGATAATTTTGGGGTGATAATTTTGAGGTGATAATTTTGTGGTGATAATTTTGAGGTGATAATTTTGTGGTGATAATTTTGAGGTGATAATTTTGTGGTGATAATTTTGAGGTGATAATTTTGTGGTGATAATTTTGAGGTGATAATTTTGTGGTGATAATTTTGAGGTGATAATTTTGTGCTGATAATTTTGTGGGGATAATTTCACTCTAACGAAAGAGCTTGAAATCTTGTGATGATGACTCCACTCCTCCCTGAAGGTATGTACAGAATTCATAACTCAGATTTTACGGTCTTCTCTTTGCCTGATTTTTAGTACGAAATTCAACTTTCATTTATCTAACAAAACGTTTTAACAGTTTGGAAAACTAAGGACATTTGATTCTGAGCTTGAGTTCTCTTAATTTCATATGCTTAAATCTTGGGGATAAGTGCAGAATGTCCCAGTTTTTCAAGTGAAAAACGCTTTTAACTGTTTTGAATAATATTATCCCAGTTGAAAAGGGGTAATTTTTAATACACAGAATCATCACATCATTTCAGTATCTCTCATTCAGTGAGAAGCAAAATTACAGAGCCTACCAACATCTTTAAAACTATTTAATTATTTTCCTCGCAAACTCACAGTCGTTTGTGCGATTGCATGATTCTTCAATAACATTTCACAAAATAGAATTGGGAAAAATTGATAGAGATAATGACAGAGCAATGTTTTTCTGTAGTATTACGAGCCTGATGGAAATTAAAGTATATACCTCATTGCATGGAGAAATATGAAGAACGTTGATGATGTAATCGTAAATCTTTGCGTGGCTATAAATAATAACTTAAGTGAAAATTATTAAAGATAGATTATCTTTTTCATTACACTGACGTCTCAGAAAATATTTCTATGGACAAATTTAGCCATATAAGAAACAAAAAAGTCAACTGTATGCCAAGTCAAAAACCAAACTCATACTTTCTTACAAGCCTCTGAAACTGGGAAAATTGGAACTACTGACCAAATGTTCAAGTTGCAGAATAAATAATATGAATTTCTCAGAAAAAATCGAAAAGGTTAGAAATGAGCCGCTAAGATCTTGTAAATTAAAAATATGAGCTCAAGTTGATTTAAGAACAAAGAATTTCATACATTTTTACTTATGTTGCCGTAAGTTTTCAAGTTTGTGAAGGAAAATGAACAATTGATAGTGACTAAATCTCATACAAAATACTATGTCATGAATAATCTTTCTCCTGAATAAAAATTCTTTTTCTACTTACTTTCGTTTGAGGTTGAGGAGGTGAAAGAGGCTCCTCTGTGGTGACGAACACACTGGGGGAGGACCTGGTGAAGGGCGCTAGTTGACAGGACACGTCTATAGCGATGCTATCGTTCGCTCCAGCCTCGCAATGCAGCAGCTGGCTCTTGCTACTGCCACGCATGCCCAGCGTCTGTAGTATCTGAACCGCTGATCTGACCTGAAAGGGCATCGGCATGTGAGTCTGATTTTATTGTATTTCTATCACACTCATTTAGCGTCCTGCTGAGTAAAGAGAGCAGAATCACTTTCTTAGAGATCAAGCCGAACAAAATCGCCTAGAACTAAAACGAGGAATTGCAAAATAAGAAGAGATACGTTGCAACTTGCGTACTTGGAGTCCGGAATCCAACTGAAAACAACAGAGGTAAATAATCAAAGCTTGAACCCCCAAAACCATTATTCAGCAGGGTCATTAATAGGCCTGATGGAGGCATGCAGAGGTTAGTTGAGAACCACGTTGAATGCTACTCCAAGGAAGCCAAGCAAGGCCGGGACAAAGTGGAAGTCTGTAAGCCAGTAAACTGGAGAGAGAACAGTCTGAGCCCTTGAGTTCGACTGACAGACTGGTTTTAAATTCGAATTTCCTCACAGGGGCTCGATAAAAAGAAATAACGTTGCATAAATATAATACATATAGCGATCATGAGAGGAAATAACATTATGAGCATTTTTAGACATGAACGATACATGCGTTGTTTCAACTGCACGGCTCAATAAGCCAGACGGTTACTAAGACAAAACCATTCTTTCTTGGAATGAATGGAAGAGAAGAGGTGGCTCTATAAAGTCTTGTTAGAAGCCTTTTTAAGAAGCAATTAAGGTTCAATGAATGCGAAACGCAACCTCCCATACGTTGCACCCACTACATTGTGATCAGGATATATGTCAGGTACTCACTTCTTTAGCGAGAACATTAACGTGCGAATGGAGCGACGTGACCTGGGAGTCAATTTTCTCGAGGTGCTGCTTGGACTGCGTGTCGTCGTGAGCGTGTCTGAGTTCGTCAGTGGAGCGGTGGTGTCGAGTGGGGGAGAGCGGCTTGAGGCGGTCGCTGGAGCGCACAGGCGTCGTGGCTTGGACTCTGTCACGGGTTCGGTGTGCCCAGCGTGGACTGCCCAGTGTTGTCTCCTCATCCATGCTAACCAATCACAAGGGAGCAATTGTCAGTCAGAATATAAGCTGTAGGTATACGAAAATACGGTCTCATGAAAACAGAAAACTTTATAGGAGGTATCCAGAATTGTAACGATTACAGTGCTGCTCGGATGAGTGACGTTATGGAAAAGCTCACGGAGCACAATCTCGGGCCTTTAAAGTTAAGAACGTATAAGAAAGCATTCTATATTAGTTGAGGCAAAGCAAAGCTGTAATATGATCTCAATGCTAACAGAAGGCTTAGAAGCGGTTCAACTAAGTTCTTTGATAACGAAGTTAACGAAAATATTCACTAAATATTGATCATTTCAATCGTTATAAAGGTATTGGTTTTGGTTACAGGGAATGGATAAATGGGTTGGCTACTATTTTCAAAGTTTTCAATGCACTTATGTATACCTAGTGAGCCAGATGTCATACGCTATCTCTGCGTCGGTCGTCGTATGGTATGAATTCGAACGTCTTCCCTGTCAACGATACTGTTATGAAATAAATGGTGGAATTTTGTTGCCAACACTTAAAATGAAGAATATCTTCTTGGTGAAGACATGCAAGCATATGTGATTCAAGCTGAAATGTATTTCAGTTTGAAGGAAATATTTCTTAATTATGGGTAGGAAAATAAGGTTTAAGCTTATGAGATAAATAGTTTCAATGTTATTACAGGGACACCATTCAAAATGAAAAATTGTATTTTTCTGAGCTGTTACAAAATATTCAACACAAAAATACAAAAACTTCTTCTTTAGCAGAACGGACAAAAAGAATTCTCAAAACTCATTAGGACATGGCTCAATGTGAGCTGAACTACTACACATATGCACTACATTTTATAAAATTGATTCAAACATCCACACTTGACCTCGAAAACCATACGTTATAAAGGTCACCGCTGTACGAATTAGAACCAAACAACACAGCAACTTAACATCATTTTGAAACTTGCATTCGTATACAGCGTTTCTGTGCTTTAGAGTAAATTGGAATTGTGGCGCTATCAGTAAACTTATGCTTTAGTAGATCGGAGTCTCGATTAGGTTTACGCTGCCTTAAGAAAGAAATCCAAGACGAGGCTTGTAATTGAAGCTGCGGATGGTAGGCAAGCTCGAATAATTTTATTAATTTAAAACAAACTGCCTTAGCAGAGATCTGCGAGATGACAATAACATGAATGAAATGATAAAACATTTTCAGCACTCTGTAATTTGATGGTTACATATCGTTAGCACGAACTAGTTGTACGTGACGGCGTACGTAGGAAAACCGTAAATCAGATAAAAACGTCAGGCTCAACTCCAGCAACACAAGCACCAGTGTAAATCAATTTCGAATATAAAAGTAATTGACTCTGTGTAACAAGCTTGTAGTGAATCACCCGGATCACACTACAAGTGAATCCATCGACGAGGCTAGGTTCCGTTGCAAACGAAGGTTCCACGTCGACCAATGAGCGAACAGGACAACGGAAGTGAATACAGTGATGAGACTAGGGTCCGTTACGACCGGAAGCGCCAGTTGACCAATGAGCGGTTCCGCTCAAGAAACAGGGCCCAGAAGAAGCTGGAACGCTCTGTTTGAGGTACTCTCTACCAAGCGTTTACTAAGTCAACATCTCCCCACCGCTCACAAAGACTCCTCATCGGCCTCTTCAAGTTCTCTGCGACTCAAGATTCCTCACTGTACTCATAGCCGAGGCACAGTATGTCGAGAGACTCTTAAGAAGCAGAGTACCAGAGCATCCCATACCAAGCCCATTATTACGCCTGTGCTCGCGTACTGGTGGCTGAGATAGCCAGGAGGCTCACACTGTCGTGAGACCGAATTACTTTACTTTGGTACTTCTTAATATCTGTGTCTAAACTCATCCCTGTGTCATTTATCCTGTTGGGTTACTCGACGGTCCCTTATCCCCTCACATACTCCGAGTAAGACGAGATAGAAACGATATTCCGAGTCTAAAAAAGATATTCATTGTCGGCTTGGAGGTAAGAGAAGTCTGAGGATTGGGTCTGAAAAGTGAGATTAGTGATCATTATAGGCTTGTAATTACTGTAATAATAATCCCTCATCGCACAAAATGAAAAAATTTTGATTGTACTGAGTTCATGTGCACATGAACGTAACCAGCACAACTGGAGAAGCAAACCGTTGGAAGCTGAACTTGTTATGAGCCCCCCGTGTTGGGAGGTGCAGGGGAGAGCGCGGGGACGTGCACACGGGGGATCTGTCGTCGTCCTCACTGCCGCGCTCCTCGTCGTCTTCGCTGATGGACGGCAGTAAATTCTTCCCAGACATGAGATCGAAGTCATCTTTCTCCTGATTGAAAAAAACGATCATATCTTATGTATTTGTGGCAGGGAAGGTAAGTTAAATATACAACATTCAACTTGGAACAAAAATGTCACTGCAACAGATTTAGAAATGGTTATAGTGAGCTTATGATTAAACGTACTGCGATTCGAAAAAATGGTATAAGTTTCATAGACGTAGATGAAGGGCATTCCTTGAAAATTTTCTTGAATAAAGAAGCTGAGAGGTAAAGAACAAATTAATAAGACAACAAGGTTCTGATAGGTATTTTTATTTGTAGTAAAGAAAGATTTCCGTTCCATACCTCATTGTCGTACCCTTCTCGTAGGTTGTGCGTGAGGTCATGCTTGATGTCGTTCGCAAATTCATGCTGGTACTCTGGATACAACTTAAGCACCTCGATCACACCCATGATGTTGACGCTTTTCAAGTCACAATAAGTCAAGGCCTTGACATCACAGGCGCTTTTAACGATGGTTTCACTGCCGGTCTCCAGGTGCATGTCGATATCAGAGCCCACCAAGTCACCTTTGCCTGTTAAATGCCAGACGGCAGAGTAATTGGCCACGCTATAATTCATGCCAATGTTTTACTTTTGCCGTCTGGCACCTTGCATTCGAGGAAACGAGTCTATTTTTTCTGCACCACGATAAAAAAATTGTAAGATTCCAAATTCAAGAGTTACATTTTTTATAAGCTCTTAACTAAACGAACTCTCCAAAATACTCAAAAACCTAGGTTTTCCAAATTTAATTTTTTTTCACTAAAAATGCCTTGAGACGCACGACTCCTGAATCTAAAAGTTATTCATAAGAAATTTACTCGTGATTATCTCTCTTGGACGGTAAATTTGACAGCGTCACAAAATATACTACATTTACTTGCTTAATAATTACTATTTTATCTTATGGCGCTAGGCAGAAGCAGCATGAACTGATTGCTGCTGCTAATATAGTACTATATAAACAATCAAAGCTATGAATACCTGCAGCATTTTGTTAAAACTAGAAATATACAAAAATCAACAACAAAATAGGTAACAAGAACGAAGAGAATATAGTTTTCAATGATCACAAATGGAAACGGAGACAAACTATCAATGTTACAGGTATATCTGTAGCTCTCACCGAGGATGGCGACAACCATCTCATCAATGACCACCTCCATGGAGCCGTTGCAGAGATAGTATATGTACTGCACGGCGTCGCCCTTATGCACAAGGTACTCCCCTGGCGCACAGAAGTTGTTACGAATGTGCAAACTGAAAAGTTTGAGGCAGCCTTGTGCAGCGGTGTCGAATATTGGCAACGACAAAATTTCTCGGTGGATGTGCATAGAAATGTCACCTCTCAACTCCTCGGGGAACTCCTTGAGTGTCTGCACAGCGAGGGGGCGATGAACAATATACAGCCGTCAGCATCAAGATGTTGATCAATGAGCAGTTTATCAGATCAAGAATATGATAATTTACGAGAAATCAAATGAACTTGTTTCCTTCAACATGAACGCGTTCGTCCATCCTTCAAGGTTTGGTAATCGTGTTGCTAGTTCGGAAATAACAAGCCACGTAATGAATTTTCATTATAGTTAGTATACAATTTTTTAGTCGAAAAGAACGAGAAAAATATTCAATGGGTAAAGTTGAAGGCTTTCAAAGCCACTTTGAACAGGAAGTTTTGCCACGAACAAAAATAATGAAGACAAGTGAAAAAATTTTCTCTATGAGTTATGAGTTGATCTCATCAGTGTCCAAAGCCGCCCTTGACATTTTAGCATTTGTTTTACGCACAAAAAACGCCAAATTGACAAAAGGTGAATATATCTAAATATACACTAAGGTATAAGCAATAGCACAGAATCAAAGTGTCACTCTCACTTCGTGTATATCAATTCCCTGGTTGAGGCTCCACATGGTTTGGAAGTAGTCCTGCATGCGTTGCTTGAGCTCCTTGGGGATTTGGTTGAGAGTCAAAAAGTCTTTGAGGTCGCGCCACTTCGTCTGGTAGAGAGACTTACGAGAGTACATCCGCTGGATGATGGACGTTACGTTGCCGAACACCGTAGCGTGCATCAGCGCTGAAACCATCATTCTCATCAGGTGTTTTTAGTGTACTGACTCAAGTTTAACCCTTTCACGACCAAATTATTTTAATACTGATCAAAATATCGCATAAATTACCACTCATCTTTACTAATTGCTATGTAATTTTGCCGTAATTTTGAACGAAACATTAAGAATATGGGACTAAAGGGAATGATTTTTAAAGTTTGTTTGGGACATATTAACCCAACGGTAGCGAAAGGGTTAAGGCAACAAGATGAAGCATTCTTTGACCTACAATATTATGACAGTGATATGCATGTAGGAAAGATGAGTCACATGATATCATCCAGAATAAAATTGCTTTGAAATATTAATTCAATTACATTTTATATAATTCAAGTACATAGAAAACTGAAACTTTAAAGCAGTTCAATTGGAGAGAAATTTAACGCTAATTGCGTACTGGTTGTAGGAAGCATTGCTAATTTGAAAGAGTTCAAGTAATGCATGAAGAAATAAGGATGGACATGCAAATCGAGGTAACTCCACAAGTTCAGGCATCCGCTGCATTGAAGACTATAAGCATGTTCTATATGTCAGGTAGTTTAGTAGTTGTTGCATTATTTCATAGGAAAAAGTCTGATATTCAATTAGCTGACGGTAAATTCGTAAACGTAAATGGTCCTGACAATTACAGTATATAAAACAGTCTACTACATCCCCTAAAAGAGCATGTTCACGATGACAAAGAGAATTTCAAGTGGGAAAAAGTTGAATCAGTAGTGGAGAAAGCAGATGGTATCGAAGGAGGTTGACTGCATGGAGCATTGGCCGCTCTTGTGAGACAGAAAGCGAAAGGGAAAAGGGAAAATTGATACTTCTTATTTATAAAACTGAATCTACACTAGCCTCCTGCGACAAATGTTGCATATTTCGTTGTTAGTAATGGAAGTTACCACGGAAATTACCATTTTCCTATGGTACACCGACAAGGATAAACATTATCAGCGTTCTCTCTGGAGTACAGCTACAAGCTCATTCCAACTCAGTACAACCTTGTAGTGGAAGGATACTAAAAATTTGGTCATAAGCTTTCCTAAATCCAGTTAAGATTATTGGCCAACTGACGGGACGTGACGAGAAGAGCAAGATGAAGGTTCATGAAACGTGTTGAGGTGCTGCCCGAAATTGAGACACCGCAGGCCAGTGCAAATATTAGAATAAAGCTTCTTCAAAAATAGAATAAAGCTTCTTTAAAAAAGCTTAAAATAAAGTAAACAAGTTTCGTTATTTAAGGGAATGCTTCATTGGACGAATTAGGGGAACAATCATGCCTCCTTTTCTTTGGTGTGGTAGGAGCTTGAGTGAAAGTAATTAATAATATCTTTAATCGGTCAGGCCCGACCGAACACAATACGTATAGCAAATTTGAATGCCAAAGAGGACTCAGTGACTGCTCTATTAGAAATAGAAATTAGTATTCCTGATTGGAAGTACCGTAATAATATGCTGTTGAGTTAACAGAGTTCAAGACTCTTGAAGTCTATTACCCTCTCTGACTACAATTCATGAGTATATTTTTACGCTTTTGAAGAAATTAGAAAGAAATACGTCATAGCTTGAAAATCAGGTAGAAATATTAAATGAAGCTCCTCACATCCCCAACATCATCATGAATAACATGCAGTAATGACGTTACACAGCGGAATACCTTGTCACCTTCAGTCTTAAGTTAGAAAGAAGTGTTGCCAGCTCAACTAGTTAAACACTTAGGTTTGTGGTCACCAATGCTTTTCCACAAAATATCACTTTATATTTTTCATTGTTGTTAAAATCCTGAAACCTATTCTTCTATTCAACTCAAATAAGCTATGAAAATTTTATTAAAGTACTAAGATAATTTTTTTTACAGCGGTTAACCGTTGTTAAGCCAAATGAATTCCGATCACTAATTCATATTTTATATCTGTGAGACAAAATATTCATGAGTGCAAATAAATTCAGCAATTTACTTTTCAACTGAGTACACTTACGTTAATTGTTTTAATTATTAACAGAACGTATTAAAATTGTAAGAATACAATTGATGTAACATGCCCCAGCAGAGGAAGAAAAGAAAATAAAGATTTTAAAACACATGAAACTTGAGTTTGGTAAACGAGAAGAAATAAGTAATTCATTATGCTTGCATGTAATTATCTATAGTTTGGGCTACGTTTTGACTAAAAAAAAACAATTATTTTGACTGCAGCTCTACCTGTCACGCTCTTATTTTAATGCCACTTACTTGAACTAATTTTTTAATATACTGAGCATTTTCCTATTGCCACTTTTTATATTTTGAAAAATGCTGCCGGCCATGTCTTTTGGTGTTACTCTCTGCAGCGGTCCTGGTTGTCACAATTATTGCCTTGGTAACTTGATAAATTTAAACTAACATCCTATTACAACTGTTCTGGATCCAAGCTAATATCCTATCACAAGTGTTGTAAATCTAAACTTACATCCTATGAGCATGGTGATGATGCTGAATATTTTTTCTGCCTTGGTGTTGGCAGAGACGTTGCCAAAGCCAACGGACGTGAGAGAGGAACATGTGAAGTACAAAGCCGTCACATACTTCTGATCGTTGTTGAGGCTAGACACATTCATGTGTGTTCGCTCAGCCAGCTCGTGGATCCAACCTGTACACAAAAATAGAAACGCGATTTTTGGCCTGAGAAGACAGTGGAAGTCAAATGCATAATCTACGGATTAAAGATTCAAAAGTATGAGAACAAATTATAGATTAATTGTTCCAAAGCATTTACAATAAACTCTTTTACAAGCTGGAACGTGATCAACGTCGCTTGTGAGCCAAAAAGAATAAATAATATTGAAGATTTTAAAAGCATTTGCAAAGTCTCCAGATAATCTCTTCAACATTTCATTAACAATTTCTCAGAGTGATATATGAGAACCGGAGAATTGAACGTTAACATATTCTAATCGAGAGGAAATTATTTGTTGCCGATAGACAGTAAAAGCTTCTTGTCTAAAATAATTACTGCACTTTTATTTTTGACAACATATTAATAGAATATCATCCTAGTGAACAGCGTTCGGATCAGTTCCAAACCTTTTAAAACGCTTATAACTGTAGAGAATATCATATGAACATGGCTGTACACTGATCTTTTAAATACTGCAATTATTCAAGTGCACGAGGATGATTAATAACATGAATTATCCTTCAGAGCTATCATCAATGTGTCTTGCCGTCTTGCCTGAAGGACATTGAACGGACTTCTGAATAAAGGTCAGATACCGTAGATACTTAGCATTTTATACTAAAATTATTAGCTTATTTCCAAAAAGTGACAATATGATACGAAAAATATTTGAGTATAAAAGATATTAATCATGTATATTCAAATTCGTACTTTCGCACTAAGGCCAATAGATAAAGTTCCCTGAAACAGGTGATGGTCGAAAAGTGTTTCCAGCGCACCTCTTACTCAGGCGAGTGCACGACGTACTGATATTTTACTCCTCTACGTGTCTGTTTGTTTGCAGCCGAGATAAATTCAGAAACACTAGTTGCTCGGATTCAAATATTAATTGAAGGTAAATTCGTTGAAACGCACCCGCAATGTTGAGCAGAACTGCTGCTGATTTAAGAAAAAGCGAAAATCATTCCAAAAACAGAAATTTCATTCCCAAAGTTCCCTTGAAACGATATTAACTAATAATCAACGTACGTACAATAATTGCAGGAGCAAAGAAAATACTGTAGCAACAAAAGACATAACATTTAAACAACTTATTTTGAAATATACCAAGATTTTATGTTTATCAACTAAGAAATAATGCCATTTAAATGAACAAAGTAGGCCAATATTAAATAAAAAACATTTTCCTCATTAAAAATATAATTCACAACGCGAGCTCAAAAAAGATAAATCATTTTGCAAGTGGGTAAGAAATAATTGGATCGGTATTTTATTTGGTAAATGCTTTAGCATTTTTCACGAACGTTACATATAAAAACATTTATAGGCGTTATGATGCTTCATGACGTCAATGAATTAGATTTAGTAAAATTTTTAGGCTTGTCATGCATGCATGCCTCTTGCTCCACACCTTCATTCAAAATTACTTAATGATATTATTATTTCAAAGGATTTAGCGTTAACTATCAATGAGTTTACAGCTCGAAGTCGGTAACTGAATTTCTAGAGAGTGATGAGCTGTGCAAATGTTACTTACTCATACTTCATCTCGGACCCATAACCTATAATGTCACAATTCCAAGTTTTGGAAACTTGGAAGTGTAGTTAAGATCTTTCAGTGTCATCAAAAAAATATGCATAAGCTGTAGAGTGAGGAGATCTTAAGAAACTAGACAGTTTCCGCAGAAATTCCACGATTTAGATTTAACTAATTTGAAATTATCATAAAGATGAATGCATTAAAGATTTACAACGAATTATTGTGTTTGAAATGAATACTTTAATTATTTTCATTCAGAACTACCTTTCTGCAGCCTATCTACTGATAACATGGTCCTAATAGTACCCGTTGATATTCCTTGGTTTAAAAGTGATGAAATTAAGGATCTAGGAAATAAAATACATTTTCCAGTTTTACCGGTGAATATTTTTTATCACTATTTACAGAACTTACATTCTGTATCTTATCTACTGATAACATGGCCGTTTAAGAAATAAAAGTAAATAAAAGAAAAATAACTTTTTTATAATGAACCGGCACCTTTAGTCTCCACAATACAATCTACAATATACAGGGTGGGCCAGAAAGGATGCCCCATAAAAGAACTTTTATAACTCAAAAACGATTTGGGATAGAACATAAAACTTTATGTCGAAACATATGTATATTGGATTTATGAATTTTACTTAAAAATAACATTTAAGTGTGGAAAACAATCTCTTTTAAGTGACACCCGTTATCGCGATAGCACATTTCTAACTTTTTTTAAAAATTTTCTATAACCTCGTTAATATGTTGCCGTTAATTTGCCTGATTTCCTCTTGGATGTTTCTCTTTAATTGAGCTATTGGGGTAGGTTTATTAATGTAAACTTTTTCCTTAGTATACATATCCCCATAGATAAAAGTCGGATAAGGTTAGGCTCAGGGATCTAGGCGCCAGTAATAGATAGGAAGTAATGGGACGGACATACACAGATACAGAGAAAGAGATATATATATATATATATATATATATATATATATATATATATATCTCTATATATAGAGAGAGAGACATCGTCTGTTATACATGTAGATATTGCATCGTCTCACGTTCGCAATACGCAAAGTTTTGAGCCTTAGTAGGAGATGGGAATACAGAACGTCGAACACGGACCACTTCCTGGTGAGGACTTACTAGCTCTTTCGTACTCGAGGTCCATGAAGGTGCCGTTCGTGGGGCTAGGAATGACCACTAAGGCTACCCACACGCACGCCAACCAATGGGCGACGAGCGTGAAGCACAGCATGAGCAACGTCAGCACAAAAGCAGAGTACTGTGAGTAGCGGTCCATCTTCTGTAGTAGACGTGCCAGTCTCAGAAGCCTTGTCAGCTTCAGCATCGTGTACATCTTGTTCGCCTGCTCGCATAGCACGCTAAAGATAATGCAATTTCAGGAGGGGGTGTCAAGCATTAAGGAGTGATGAGCGACAGTAAAGAATAATTGCTTATTTCATGTTATGCGTGTATCATATACGATGGAATTTAAAGCCTCAATCAGTGCAGTAACAGAATAGAATACGGCCACAGGTCCGTTCGGTTCATTCTTGGGTCGTTACCAAAGTCACTTGCCGTCTAACGTAAGGGCATCAATAATGCATATGCACCTTATACACGCCCAGATATTTCGGTCACGTTTGTGCACCTTAATCATGCACAGGCATTTCAGTCATGCACCCAAAAAAACAATCATACATGAATAACAGGCGTCAAGAAAGATATACATAGAATCAGTAATTTATAGTACTTGGGGTTTCTTATCCAATATTTGTCGAGACGATTTTTAAATGTGCTCATAGTGGCAACGGAAGCGATATTTTCAGGTAGCTGGTTCCATGTTACGGCAATTTGAACTGGAATGAAGTTTCGAGTCTGGAATAGAAAGAAGTAGATTTGAATATTTCATCGAAGACTTTTGCACCGACTTCAGAGAAGAAAGTGTTGAAATTAGTGACTGTTTCCAATGAATTTTCGAATTTCTTCTCCTCTTTTATGTCTTTGTACTGTGCTATTTCTTTAATAATTTCCCAGGTTCGTTTTGAAATTTTCTTTGCTGTTTATAGTTTCTTTTAGAAGTACTTTCGTTTTGTTTCGTTAATTTTTACCCGGATGGCCATTGCATGATGTTTATAACGGTCTCGTAGAGAGTTGTTCTGTTTGTTACAATTAAATTCGTGTAGGTAAGTTTTTTTCACTTTGCACTATTGTTTTAAATTTATCTGTTATCCAGGCGGTACGCTTTAGTTTAGCTGTTTAAGGCTCCTAAGAAATTCTCATTGAAAATTGAAACTTGACTGTCAACATCATCTGTTAGTTCCATGCTTTGAAATTCATTCCTGCTGTTCCATAGTTTTTCCTGGAATAGTTCTGGTGTGTACATATAGAGTCTTCATACGGTAGGTAATCAAGCAGGATGTTGGTTTCTCTTTTGCTACGTTAATTTAACATTCTAGTGCGTGATGGTCGGATACTGATGGTGATGGTGATATTTTAGTGCTGATTATTGCTTAAGGATTATTAGTAATTGCTAGATCTAGGAGAGTTTTGGAAGTTTTTGTTATGCGAGTTGATTCTTGAACCATTTGTGATAGATTCATTCTGTTTAGCATTTTATTTAGCTGATTACTTTTATTATTCAGGTCTACTTTGAAATCGCCGAAAACATAGAAGAATTATTTAGTTTCTGAAATCGTTCTAAGCGTTTTCTGAAGAAACTCTAAAGATAATTGTAAAGCTGCAGATGGGCGTCTGTAGACGGTGCCAATAATGAAAGATTTGTGCTCCTTCACCTGTTGACCTGTTTGATGTAAATGCAAGATCTGCAACCTCCATTGTTTTTTGTGAGTAGACTAGGATATTAAAATGTGAGCTTTGAATTCTTGGATCAAACCATGTCTTAGATACACATAAAATGTCAATGTCTTCAGTTATTATCATTACTTTTATGTCATTCAATTTGTCATTGAGGCTACACGCGTTGATATGTTTAATTTTGATACGATTCAATTCAGGGTATTTACTCGAGGTAGAGCATTCGTTACTTTTTGGTGCTAGGAAAATAAAAATCAACAACTTCCCAAATATTACAACGTTAAATTCATCTTGAATTCAGGCCACAGCTCGTTGAGTTCGCCCAAGTTGTAAAGGAAGTGTCGGCAAAAACTATTTTTTCGCTTATTTTCAGTACCCGAAATAGATAAACGAAACAAGTAAGCATACACGAGAAGTAGGCATTTATATAAACAAGCGCAGATAACTCAGAGCAAGAAATAACATCATATAAAAGTGAAAGACAACAAAAAGAGAGCATCAGGTACATCACTGAACTATCAGGAAGGTACTGTCCACACAAGAAAGAAAATTAACCGAGACGATTGCGTGAGGTGATATACATCTAATATTGACTATTTTTGGGAGCGATGCACAACAGTTGTAAAGTTCTAAGACAAGACGGGGTGTGTGAGACAAGACGGAGTGTGTGAGACAAGACGGAGTGTGTGAGACAAGACGGGGTGTGTGAGACAAGACGGGGTGTGTGAGACAAGACGGAGTGTGTGAGACAAGACGGAGTGTGTGAGACA
>VCRD01001799.1:58574-70757 GCA_006783055.1 Trinorchestia longiramus
GAGACAAGACGGAATGTGTGAGACAAGACGGGGTGTATGAGACAAGACGGGGTGTATGAGACAAGACGGGGTGTATGAGACAAGACGGGGTGTGTGAGACAAGACGGGTATAAGACGATACGTGAGGCTGGAAAGTGAACTTGTAAACGATAAATTTGATTAAAGATTAGAGAGACCCTTAACTAGATGGAATGGAAACTAAAAATTATTACACTGTAGAAAGTACACAAACTGAGAATTCCTACAAACTAGAATAAACACAAGCAAAGTTATGAAGAAAAGAGAGCTGAAGTCTTCGTGCAAGCGACGTGGGCGATGACTTCCACCACCGCCCCTGACTCGTCCTGGCATGACTGCATGCAGCCAACACACGTAATTTACTTCAAATAAATATAATTGCACTTTACCTCCCTCCCAAAAAGAATACATTCTTCGCCGTTTGTTCTAGGAAAATTGTTGTGTTTGAAGTGAATTATAGCCAACAAGACAATTAAATGTACCTACAAGTGCAATAGTTTTAATAGTTTGGCGCACTCACAAAATTTCAGCGAATACAAATGTAGTATATAATTTATATGTCCAGATATTGAATAAATAACTTTAAATTTATATTTTATGCACAAAATTTATCGTTTAATTTGTGTTGAAAGTAAAAAATTCTATTTCACAAAACGTGAGCATAGTAATAAAATATAATAGAAAATCATTGATTAAAATAATATATTCTGGAAGTTGTTCCCACTTGATGCAGCGGATACAAAATATACGCAGCATTTTTTGTTGAAATTACAGAAATTAAGTAATTGTTCCTACAACTTTGGCGAAATGCAATTTCAAATGATCTCAACTGTAGACGAACTTCACAAAGGCTGCCTAGTTACTAGCAAAGATTGACACAATTTCCCAAGTAATAAAGCCTCTGAAGATATACAAGAAAAATGAGAGCTCGAGCTGCAGTAACGATAATCACGTACACGGCTGAGTACAGCAATAGGATGCCTTGCGTGCCAACGGACTCGGTTAATTGAACAAACTATGATCCGCCTACGAGTGTCGTAAGCAACGTCATGTTCTGGACAAAGTCTGCTCTTTATCTCATTAAAAGTCTTTACGGTATAAAGAATACGTTCTTATTGGACTGACGTTACTTTGAATATTATGTGGGTGTAGTCTAGGGGTCGGCAAACGTTTTTACCTGTCGACCCCTTCATAGGATATTTGTATTTACATCGACCCCCTCCATGCACACACACATACAAATAGGGGAAAAAATATTAAACCATTATTGACATTTTTAATAACCAAAAATAAAGAGAAATGTTATAAACCAAACCAATCTTGTGTTGTACCCTATACAATGTTTGAAGATATATATTGAGAGAAAGAGGCAGTCTTCACTGTAAAGTAAAAAAGAAGAATAGAAGTTTACCTACCTATAGAGAATTTTGACTGTTTCGAAATCTAACAATACTTATCGTTGAAAAATTAATATGAACTTAATTATATAAAACAAATGTGCTACTTGAAAATAATATTAACTACCATGGAAATGCGCAATATGCTTATCAAAAAAGAATAATGAAAAATACATTAACTTACCTATTTATCAATAAACTTGATATTAATGAGATGGATGAGCTTGATGAGCGGCAGCAAGGCTATTGATATTTGGTTTAAAATAGGTATGCTTTAACCGTAAATCACCACGGTTTTCTAAGTTTAGTCTATTTCTCTGCTTTGTTAGAATCGCATTCTCATGGCTAAAACCAGCTTCAACCATATATATCCTTAATCGACCCCCTTCCGACCCCATAAATTTATCGACCCCTTGAGTTCTGTCTTCGACCCCCAGGGGTCGATATCGACCACTTTGCCGACCCCTTGTGTAGTCAGATTCTCTATGGAGTGGCGAGTAGTGCGCAATGAAGCCAAAAACTGAAAAATGAAGCACGTGTTTATGACAAGCCCTGTTCTTTGAAGTGCTTGTCGGGACTGATCGTCATTGAAGACGACAACAATGGAGATACGTATGCATCTGGCGCTCAAAGCAGGATTACCATGAGACCCAGCGTACGAAGTGAATGCTCTGAAATGCACGAGTCTAGGGGGAGATAAGTAGGGGCTGATGTTATAAAAATTCTCTTATTGGAATCTGCAAGGTGTTATGAGGTAAAGATACTAACAGACCTGATGAAAGTACTGAGAAGCAAGGCTCACGGTTTACTCACCTCCTGCTCGGCGCCTCCCTGCAGAATTAGCTCGAAGGGAATGGCAGCGACGAGGTCCAGCACAAACCAGCCTTTGATGTAATTGAGGGCAATTTTGCGAGGACTTAGCACCACTTCACCTTTTTTGTTCACGTACGTTGTCCGGAAGTTCAAGAGGATATCTGTAGCAGCAAAATAATGCAATGAGGTAGCAGAAGAACTTCCGTCACCAGAATAATCTTTTAATAACATCCTGCAAGCCTTTCAACGCGATGGCATTCAAAGAGCATTTTGAAGGCAGTGAAGTTCAGTGTATGATGTATTCATATAAATATATTCTTTCATATCATTGACTTGCAAGATCCAAGCCTAGAGTTACCCAACAAAACTCTTGCCGGAGAGCTCAACTACAGTCGATAGTTCAAGCATCGTCTGGCACAAGACGAACTGCAGTCAAAATTCCAAGCATGCTCATCCATCACATAAAAAACTACGCAACAGCTTCATTGAAACACGTCTAGTCCACCGAAAAGCAACTCTTTCACATAAGAGAGATCGAACAGATAACGTTCCATCCATCAACGCCGGCCTCGAGAAAGCTTACTTTTCAACGCTCGCTGCAATTTAAGACGAGCTTCCTTCATATCGAGCACATCGAGCATCATCTAGTGAAATAACAGGGCGCCAATTTTTACAATAATTTTCTTATTATGAGCATTTTAATGAAGAACGACCACAAAAAGCACATAACCTAGCTTTGATAGTATTAGTGAATTCTTTGAGTAATTCAAACAATGGTTGTTGCTTTAAAAGTACAGTAAAATATTGATATAGTAAATGAATCGCCAGGTGACGTGAGTGAAATGATGGTAGATCTTTACAAACATAAGAATCTGAATGTACAATACTAGCCATTATTTGGAAATGGAAAATATAACACGACTGCAAACATTTGTAGGAGAGGCCGCCGTCTCAAAATGATTGAGTCATCTCCAAGATTGATGGTTCTAGCATTTCAGAAAAAAACATGTGGGACAAGGGGTTTATTTGAGAAGAACCCAAAAAGCAGGAATTGATATTAAAGTAAGGACAGAATGAGAAGAACCCTCAACAGCGTAGGCTTAAGCAGGAGATTTCGTAGAAAAACTTCTTGATTGAAACAAATAGGTGAAGGTTCGTCTAAATTTTGTTGAGAAATGTCAGAGTCCTTGATACTGTGATGAGGTAATACGGCTACATAAAACATAAATAGAACATTTCTAAGGAATACGGCAACTCATGTTTAGAGGGAACAAGAAACTGCCTACCTACCAAACTTTACAATCCCTAATGTCAAGTTAGGAGTTGAGAGTGTATTAGTAGGGAGGGTTTTTATTGAACGACATTAGTTCAATGTGGTGTACCTTACAGTTCCAGTTATGAGCGATGATCGGAAAAGCGATAATTGTTTCATGAACCCTGGTATTAATGAAAGCCTTAACTCAGCATGAGAGATAAAAAACTTCTGTATTTTGCTTCAGTAACTCGGTTTTTCAGGGTCTAGAAAAATACATCCATTTCGGGTATTTTTGATCGAGAGTAGGCGGCAATGATTAACGACCAGCCGAGAAGGCGATGTCTTTTCATGTCAGCGGTGAAGAAAAAGCCAGGAGACTTTGTTGGTAAATTAAGGAGAGCGACATCGGTTCGCAATTACAGTGCACCGGGCACGTCAGTACTGTAGCAGTACATCTTACTCAAAAATTAATATGAAACTTCCACAAATTGTTATAAACGATAGACACCACGGAAAATGATAGTGATCTTACGCAAAAATGGATATATTTGAGATTGAAATAAATGAAGTGGTAGAGTTAGTTTGAGAATAACTTAGTTCTAAAAACCATGTCTTTACTAAGACTAGCATAACAAAAGATTAGCATGACAAAAAGTAAACTAGATTATGATGACTCGTTTATTTACAAAAAGCATGTTGTATCTTTAAGTCGACGGTTTTGGAAAACGAACATTTTCTTCTACATAATTCACACTACCTAAGAACTAAGTTCTCGTTCACTGGTCATTCCTAAAAGGATGTAACTTGCGTGTGTCCAGCGTTTTTGACATGCCGCATGTGTCTCTTACTTTTCTGAGCACAACGTTTAGTTATATTTTCTAAGTTCAACTATAACTTTTTTTCTAACGTAACTAAACTATTCGTAAGAGAGTTTTTCTTCACAGTTAAAAATCTCAGAGACAAACTACCACAAGTGCAACCCCTCGCACCACACGCCCGTTGGGCTTTGAGCCAGAGCTCAGAAGGCAGTAGAGAATTGTTGGTTAATTTACGTCGAAGAAAAAAGAATTACGGTCACAAAAATTCCATATGCTGTTTGCTGCTCGATTAAGTCACGCGCTAGAGGAACATTAGGTACCAGCATTAGAACGGGGAGCTGCGTTCACTCAAGACGAAGGGCAGAATTAAATTAGTGAAAATAAGTTCAACGCTCGTCTCCACCAGTGAAAAGAAAAGCCCAAGCGCTAAATTTTATCAATGGGAAAGCAGATAAAAATTCTATCATCAAAACAGAATTCTAAAACGTCGACGTGGAAGTGGTACTAAGGCAAAAAAGAACTTACAAGTATATGAAATTGAACATCTATGCATGTGCAGATGCAATCCTCCAAACAGTTAATATCCTTTCCATCGTATTTCGAGTGGAAAATGCAAATTTGCTGTCATTTATCTCGTATATCCACTGAAGAGAAATGTATGATTGTTACACTCGTGTATGTGTGAATGATTTCTGACACCAACTCTTGAAACTGTACTCGAGATTTCTTTGAATTGTCTTTGAAAAGAGAGATTATTAAATTTCATCATACAAAAAAGATAAGATATGAGTGTAGGACTTTTGATCTGAGTGAATTTCTTCAAAACTGCATGGCAAACGTTCAGCCTTCATACACTACAATGTATAAAAATTCTATGCAGTCAGGTATTCATGTTCAACAAAAACAAAAAACTCTTATTCCACTCTGCAGTTTGCTAACGAACAGAGAGTGCTTCCCTAACATTAACCTTAATTTCTTAAAAACTAAAGTTTGCATGCCAGCTGCCCGAGAACTCCAGGCCTTGTTGCGCATGTCACCAAAAGCCTGCTGGTTCCCACGAACAGCTACGCACTCTGCAGGCACCATTAGATGCTCAACTTTTGTAGAGCACTCGAGGAACATAAAATTTTATATTGTGTTGAGTATATGTACAGAATTATTTTTCACCAACACATCTTAACACGTTGACTCCGAAGTGGTACGTATGTGTACGACTGAGGTTAGGTTCTGTAATTTTTTCAGATCCTTCTCGTGACTATGCGTACAAAGTGAAGTTTTACACCAATCAGGCAATCGGAGTCAACGTGTTAACCCTCTACCGCCGTATGGCGCTCACGGGGAACATCAGAAAAAATGCTAATTATGTTAAAATTATATTATATGTGAGCAATATGAGGTTGCTACTAGGTTTAAACGCTTCGGCATGTTACAGCGTTGTTCTTTTGGCTGCCTGGCTCTCAGCATGCTTCATTGCATCAGTGTACAGACGGTCTTTGTGAGCTTAAACGTAGAAACTAGAAAAATAAATTCGTCGGTAAAGGGTTAAGCACTGGTGCTTACAGTCGTGTAATATGTACAGGTGTACATAACAACATTGATGGTGTTCTGTTTGTACTAAAAATTTCACCATTGTGATGTGTTTTTCATTATTTTTGCAGGAACATTTTGTAAACGTAAGGTTCAATTTCTAAAAAAAGACATTATTCTTTTGTTCACCTTTGATGCAAATAACTAAAAAAAATAATAAAATTGTTTTGAAACGTTGAAGAATGTGGACAAATGTTTAGTATCCTTGTTGCACGAGAGCCATAACGATCACCTCTGTCATGTAAGTTTTATTTCCCCATTTTTTTGGTTAATAGATTTTATCAAAACATTGGATCATATACATGAAGGAGTTTTTTATATGAATAGCGAAGTGTGACTGTACAAGTAGGACAACTGCCAGCCGTGGTTCCAGGAATATCGTCTATGAGAGTACTGACATGTACATGCAGTAATACTCCGGATTCAATCAATAATCTATGGAAAAAGCTTGACCCCAAGTACATTGATCTATTCAATCCAATTGAATGTTCAATTAGTACAACTAGTCAATTCGAGGTGATGACACGCTGCGACGAGTTCATCTGCCCAACCTTGTTAGTGCGGCAAAATCAAGAGAAGTTGGGCCTTTAAATTAAATGAAGACTTTAAACTAAAAATTAGAATTTATCATTTACCTCAAATATTTTGTGTCCTATGTACCAGGTATGTCAATACAAGTTCAGCAAACTGTTAGATACATCCGTTTATTCTGCATGCTCAGAATAAACACTTAAAATATAAATTATAAGCTTACAGTGTATTAACATAGATTCAGGAAATTGTCATGCACACGCATATAGTTAAGGCTTTAGGGCTTAACGAATGGATCTGTACTCAAATATCAATAGATTGTATTGCCGACGTAGCAAACTACGCCAAGTCACCTACTAGTACAGACCTTCGCTCTTTCAGCAGTGAGCAAGCACGCAAATGACACAGCCAACAAACAGCTAGCCGTACATTTCAGCCTCTATCCTCAATGCAGTGCATGCATTCTATATAACTTTGAATTCTATCTTAGGAAAATACTCACCAAAAAAGAAAAGCGCCCCAACGACGATGTCAGGCACGGGGTTGGATTTTTGCTCGTAGAAAGCAGCATTGTAGGGCACGACGACAGCCACGTACACCGTGGCGAAGAGGATGATAAGGTCCCAGCATGTCTTAAGCATGCCGTAGTGCGTGAGGATGAAGCGTGACTTCTGGATGCTGACCGTCTTGTATTCAGGAAGAGGTGCGGTAGCGTGTGGCTGCAACAGGTTCTGTAGGAGACGCCGTCGCTCGTTATCATTGTACTTTTATTAGTGGAGTGGCTTCAAAGGAGATTTTTTTAGAGAATACAGAAAAAGAATTAATCAGTATCTGCCTCTCAAAGGAGTCGATGATAATCAATAAGGCAGAGACCCAGTATAAGTTTAGAGCGTGGGTTTAGAAAAGGATAGTTTCAGAGAAATGTGGATTTAGATGAGACTGGGTATAGATGAATGAGGGTTTTGAGAACTGAGTAAGTTTAAAGGAGAGTAGAAGAGAATAATAAGGTTACAGAAGGGCAAGGTCACAGTTTAAAGGGTTTTGAATAAAGTGCAGTTCAGAGAAAAGTGGCTTTAGCGAAGAGTAGGGTTAGAGGAAAGCTGGAGAAGTAAATCATTATGAAGGAATCAGCTCATCGATGCAAGCAAATACTTCTGAGCCCTCACAGCTAATATAAACAATATCAATAGTATCAGGAGAAGCGTATATATTTGTTTAATTTATGGATGCTGCTGAAAATGTTATAATCCAAGTAACATTTAGACAGTAGCAGAGTCTAGTAGCGTGGTTATGGAGAATTACAAAGACATGAAACTGAACGTATTTTGCAAGGGTCTCCACTTCTGGAACGAAATATCGTGTGAATAAATCCTCATGCGTGGAAAGAAAACGTTCAAGAACAAATTAGCAGTAATACAAGAAAACTGTTAAAGTTGAAAAGGCTCCAGCGCACTTGATGATAGGAGAAAAATTATTGGGAGAAGGATTTTCAAGCATCACCGAAGGTGAAGAAGAAAATGAGTGATTTGAGAGATGCTTCCATTAGGACTAAGAGGAGGGAAGTGAGAACGGGAAGCCTCAGGCCAAATAGGAGCTTTACATGGAGCACACTTTGTTGCAAAATGTGTTTGGTCGTGAGCTTGGCAAAAGTAGGAAGGGAAAAAGTATCATACCACTCACGTTAAACGAAACGTAACATTTTCCCTGAGTTCTGATAAAATTATAGCTTCCCTTGGAATATTTTTGAGCGGAATGCCAGGTAATACTTAGAGCACAACGAAAGAACTGTCAGCAGAAGTAATAGGCTTAAGTTGAGCAGCGGTTGCTATGTGATTTTAGGAAGCCAACGTGAAAAAACATGTAGAATAAAGCAAATTAAATATTGAAGAGAGTAGCTAAGGCCTGAAAATATAGCTAAAAATATGAGTCCTAGTTTAAAATTACAATGGAATGCTAATTTTTGTATAGGGACGATGCAACTGAAACAGTATTTCCAAAAATCTCTCCGTTTCCGTGACGAGTTCAGGTGCAGGGTTACGGTGTTAAATAAATTCAAAGAACAACTCATTCTATCACAAAAGTCTTTCTTCGCTCTCGCGTTTCTCTCTGTCATTTCATGCGGCAACTTGTTCCCGGATGAGCAATGTACTCGTTTCAAGTGCCTTTCGATCGTTACTGAAATCTTGCTTATTTCACTCTGTGTAGAATGAAAAGATATACAAATCTGCATCGCTAACCATATATTTCAGCACTGACTCCATACGTGCGACGCAGTCCGTTTACAATAGTTGCGTACAGAGATGGATTCTAAATTCTCGTTTCAATGTTACTTTTTCCCACTCGGCTTTCGAATTGAACTCCAAGGCCCTAAGCTCATTATTTTGGACCACCTCTTTAAGGGGACATGGACTTAGTAGCAAGTGTGCAAACACCAAACAGCCTCGACGCTTTTGCTTCTCTTCATGATAATGAGTGTCTACGGTTCCATGGCTCTGAAATTATTTTAATTCTATAGCAACATCTCATACTAAACTTTAAATAATAACAAATTTGTAGAAGCATACATCAATACTTTAAAGTTCTTTCACAAGGTGTAAGGAGCGTGATGTCAACTCTCACTCTACTGTTGACACTCCAATTAATTGTCTTTCGAAAAAAATTGAATTTGATGCTCGATAACAATAATGTTTAAATTTTTCCTTCAATGCTGCAGCACACGCACTTGCAGGATTTTCCGATGATTTCCACGATATCGAGTAAAATAAAGGACAAACACCGCCTCGCTGCGTTAGGATGTTTTCTATGTACAAAGCAATCCGCTGCTCCGATGCTTCACTGTGCATCACAAAAGCACGAATAATGAAACTTCTGTCAACCATGCATCATATGGGCACGAAGGATAGATCCTCACTACATGAATGATTATAAAATATTTTGAACTACGAGTAACATCATTACAAAGACGATAAGAGCAGCACGTGCTGGAGGTCAATAATCCGGAATTATATGAATTTGTATCCTCGTCATTCGTAAAAAATCAACAATATGATTGACTTGGGTATTTCAACGCCACAATTCCGTGCCAAACTTTGTCTCCAGGGAAGCAGATTTGACTGAGCCTCTCAGCAGTAAACAACAGCTCAAGTGAAGGAAAACACAATAATACCGGAAAATGGAAAATGAAAAATTTCATAAGGATTCAAAATTTCCATTTGCCGGGTAGTGAGGCAATGTTCCACAATACACGGCAGTAAAACAGTGTTATTATTGACTTACACAGCAGCAAAACACAGTTTTATAGTTACACAGTAGCAGAAATATAAGCAGACACCGTAATTGTCTTTTCACACTCTTGTTCCAATTAAGCATCTTCTTTAGAAACCGAAGTGCCGGCAGGTTCATTTTCTATTGTAGAAACAAACAAAAAATAAAAACGTATATTTCCAATAAAATTGGTACATAAGAAATGTATCAGCATTGGTTTTTAAGGATGCCTTATCATAAAATTCTTAAGTGGTAGGTATTCTATGCATAGTAGATGATATAACAGCGGTACCTACGGGTAACCGTAAACATTCACATTACGCAATGAACGTTAAATATACATGGTGAAGCAAATGAAACTTCACTTTTTCAATGATGACTTAAGAGCTAGTCATTGGTGACACTCATGTAAATTTTGATGGGGTAGATATTCTACACATTTTAGGTCATAAGGGGAATATTTTCTTTAGTCAGAGCATAGAATTAACATCATTGCATGAAACAAAATCGGATGTTTAACATCCGAGAAAGACAGAAAAAGAAAAATTATGAGAGTGAAAACTTAAAACATGAAGTTGTAATTGTTATTAAATGGAAATTGTAATTTCTAATTACTGGTTGACTGTTAATTATGACTTGCAGATGATCTATTTAATTTAATCATTATTACAGTTATCTGTAAATATCATCGCGTTGAATAAAAATGGACGTTACATATTAAAGAAAGACTAAATAAATGATAAAATAAAACAGAGTGAATATCTCAAATTATCAAGATTTAGATGTTGATATAGATAAGAAGAACTGTAGTAGACTAAAGTTCTGAGGTTTCACATTCATTTATTGTAACAAAACAATTACTAACATTGACGAACGAACTTCATGATTATACCTTCGACAAATAAAATAACATGAAAGATCAATAAAAAATATCTAAAAGCTTTAGAAGAAGAATAAACTGAGGAGCAAGTATAAAATCAAATATAATTTTATTCATTTTTAGACTTTGTTCTAGACTGTTCTTGAAGCAAGTTTCTAAATAAAGGAATGAAAAGGAAAAATGCTATAGAAAAACATGATGAAATAATGATGCTAGATTGCGATGAAAATACTGTACCAGATGATACATCAGCTAAAATAGAATTCCTGTCGTTACAAGAAAATTACATCGCAATAGAACAGTACAATGATTCTACATTACCATTATTTTGGATTAAACAGAAAGAATCTTACCCCAAACTGCCCAAACGAGCTCTCGCATGTCTTGTACAAGCACCAACTACGTACATATGCGAACAATCATTTTCAGCAACGGTTTCAATTAAAACTAAATTCAGAAACAAGCTATAATTGGAAGACGATTTTAGGTATGCGGTGGCAAAAACAACACCACACTTTGAAGAACTTGCTAGAAAGAAACAGTCTCATCCATCATACTAATTGTAACATAGATAACCTTAATACAAAGTCATGTGTTTTTACAACTACCTTCTAATAAATCGTTTTCATGATTAATGCCTATCATGTAATTTAACTATGACATGTATTGTGTTGTCATGAATATACATAATTTGTTTTAAATATAATTTCACCGACAATAAAAGTTTATTGAGTTACATTTAGTTTAATTGTGTCCTTGTAATTGGTGACAATTGTGTGTGGGTAATGAAATGTTGCGAGTGGGTAATGCTTGAGGAAATTTACAACTAACGAAGTTTGGGAAACTCTGATCTAATGCTTGGGAGCATTAAGACAATTTTGAGCGAGTATGTTATAGATTTAACCTAATACTTCGATGCATGGTGATAAAAAAGATTGAGTATATTCTATATACTGTCTAATACTGAAGTAACTCAAGGTAATACTGAGATAAATAGTATTCCAGTCGTAAGGTAGACTCAATACTAGCATTCGTAGATGTTGAACATATAACACCCAACTATTCTTTACTCATGAGACACATAGTGTGAGCTACTCTTTACTCACGAGACACTTAGTGTGAGCTACTCTTTACTCACGAGACACTTAGTGTGAGCTACTCTTTACTCACGAGACACTTAGTGTGAGCTACTCTTTACTCACGAGACACTTAGTGTGAGCTACTCTTTACTCACGAGACACTTAGTGTGAGCTACTCTTTACTCAAGAGACACTTAGTGTGAGCTACTCTTTACTCACGAGACACTTAGTGTGAGCTACTCTTTACACACGGGACACTTAGTGTGAGCTACTCTTTACTCACGGGACACTTAGTGTGAGCTACTCTTTACTCATGAAACACTTAGTGTGAGCAACTCTTTACTCACGAGAGTGTGAGCTTCTCTTTACTCATGAGACACTTAGTGTGAGCTACTCTTTACTCACGAGACACTTAGTGTGAGCTACTCTTTACTCACGAGACACTTAGTGTGAGCTACTCTTTACTCACGAGACACTTAGTGTGAGCTACTCTTTACTCACGAGACACTTAGTGTGAGCTACTCTTTACTCACGAGACACT
>VCRD01001799.1:83481-102430 GCA_006783055.1 Trinorchestia longiramus
GACGGTAGACACGCATGGGGGACGGTGGACATGCATGGGGGACGGTGGACACGCATGCATCATGACAAACACGAAATGCTTGAGCTCACTTGTGCGGAACTAGAAACAATTACCATGAATGACCCTTTTTTTCTGCACGCTATAATACGTAATGGCGCATGATGTTGCCTTCTTTGCCACAAACTATCATGGTGCATATTACTTCACGGATTTCTCATGCCGGAGAGCTTCACAAAAAACGTTACTTATGAAACGTTCAGGGAACATAGCAAAGGATCACCGGCTTGTGTTTTTCGTGATGTTTGGCCACTAATGTAATCACAAGATTTGATAAGAGAAACAAGAGCGCTGTCCGGCACAATTAATCAGATTGTCGGCGCTCGACGGCGCAATGACTGGCACGGGTAAAAATCGTGCGCTGTTATCCGACCGAGAAAATTTTAACGGAGGACAAAATTTCGCGAATACAAGTCGACTGCACAACTGAAACTCGAGAAAGAACTGGAAACTCGAGCCCAAACTGTAGCATCGGATGTCGGACAAATGTAATTGACAATTTATTGGAGGTTAGTACTGTTAGATTAGCCAAGGAAAAGTGGCGAGTAACGTATTTGATATTTAGTGAAGGCTCCTTATCGGTGAATGATGTTGTTAACCCTACATCAAGGGGAGGCTGAGTGATACAATTGGAGTAAGAAACTCGTGTGCCTTGCGTTATGTGAGTCGTGCATCGTATATCTATGGTGATGTATTGCATCTTATCTGCTTCATCTGAAAGGATGTTGTCACCAGCCTATTCTGCTGATGTGATGTCATCAGCTAGATGTTGTGATGTGGTGTGATGTGTCACATCATACGAACTTGTTATCTGTTGTGATGTACTCTTACAAGTCTGACGTAAAAATACAAATTGAGTAGTTGATATTTTCCTATACAGGGATTTCTGCTCAAATATAACTGATGCTATACCTGCTTGTTAACTAAATATTTGATATTTAACCCTGTTTTCTTAATGATCACCACAAAAAGGTTTCATTTTTGCAGGGAATACAATTACCTGTATACTTGTATATGCTAGTTGCATACTGTGCCCATATACATCTACAAGTATACATACTCCGTATGGAAATTATATAGAAATATTCTATAGGGACATAGGTTTTTGTAGTAAATTAATTTCCAAAGCTTGTTTAAGAGATAGAGCATTATAGTAGTGTGAAAATTGGATTGGTAAACGCCAAATTTTTCTGTGCTCATTTATAGTATCCTTATTTTTAGCAATAGTAATTTTTTGTTTTCCTTGGAGATTATTGCACTGATGACATCTGACAACTATTTTGTGACGTCTTTGATCCTTGTTAGAGGTTATTGTTTGAGCGATTCTTATAAATTTATGGATATCACACTGAAAAAGTGTCATGGCTCTCAGAAAAAATGGTGGTTTTAGCATCAGACGGAGTTCTGAAGAATTGAAAGTGGTGAAGTCAACTGCTGGCGATATTGTGAAACCATATAAGGACACTGGGGAACATTCAACACTGCAACAAGGAAGATGTGGAGGAAACCCAAGGACAACACCTCGCGATTACACGTTTCTCATTAAAAACAGTGTAAAGGATCACAAGAAAATGAGGCAAACCGCCACAGAGATTTGTCTTCAGCTGGCATGAATGTTTCTTCTTCAACCGTCCGGCGTGAGCTCATTAAAGCTGGCAGATTCCCTAGAAAACAGGTACGTAAACAGTTATTAACGCACGCTCTGAAAACGAAACGGGTTCACTGAACACGAAAATATGCTACATGGAAGGCAGCTTACTCAAAGAATGTTAGATTTTTAGACGAATCGCATTTTGAAGTGCATGGGTACAGGCCGGTGGAAATAAGACGAAGCAAAGGTGAACCACTTCTCCCAGGACACATTCAACAGGTGACCAAGCACCTCCCTTAAAGAATGTTTTGGAGGTGTTTTGGCTCGAAAGATCCAGGACGGCTGGTAAATATTGAGGAAATGATGAACAATGTTAAATACAAGGAAATCCCGTAAACTCACTCGCTTCCAATGATAGAGAGATACTTCCTTGAAGGAAACGGCATTTTCCAGTAGGATCTGATTCTATGTTACACTTCCCGAACAATGCTCACATTCATCGAGGAAAGGGAAGTTAGCGTTATAAATTGGCCATCAATTCTCCAAACCCCAACCTCATCAAGAATCTGTGGGCTTTAATTAAACGCAGAATCGAGGAAACCGACTGTTCGACAATACAAAAGCTGATTTGTGTAGTTATTAATGAGTGGTATCAAGACAAAGAAGGGTCCGAAATATGTTCAACTTTGGTGGAATCAATGCCAAAGCAAGTAAAGCAGGTTATAGCATCAAAATGAGGTCATATTTCATATTAAAAGTACCGTGTATCTTATTTCTGACATGTTTTTTTCAGACATAAATAACAGTCAACAAATTATTGTTATTTCCCCCTTGTCCGAACTAATTTGCTTACTACTGTAGAAAGTAATATGTACCTGAATGCATGAAAGACGTGTACACTGAAGTTCCTTTCATTATGACGTATATCCTGGCAGAACCAAGTGTTTCTTTAACTAAGTGAAGTTAAATCCAATAATAGCAAGAAAGAGGCCTGCAGCAGGTCACAGCCTGCAACAACAACCAGTGCAGCCTTCTCTCTTGATCTAGAAACGAAGCTTGACACGAAATTAATGATTATAATCTATTATAGTTACACGCGTTAACGGCGGCGATAATCATAATGATAATACTAAGGAAATTATACCTGAAACGATGAAAAGTACTGCTACTATTTCTATTACAACTAGCACCACCACAAATAATAATAAATATTAAGATAATAATAGTAATTTAAATCAAATTATAATTACTATAAAAATAAATAATTATAATAATAATAACAATGTTAATATTTTTATGTATTATTTACATCAGTTGAGACATGAATATAGGTTGTCAGAACTTGCAATAAAAATCTGAAAGACATCCGTTATGTTTGCAGAATACATCACATAAATCAGTCTTCTTTTTTTACGCTCCCTAGATCAACTCCGACTCCATATCGTCACTAGTCGACGCTTCTTTCGACTTATATACTCGTATATATATATTAGTCAGGTTTATATGCATGTCAGCGTTATCCGTCAAATTTATTTATAAATATTTATACGTATTTATACATTACGTGCAGTTTGAATAGTGGTTCTTAACCTTGTTGGAGGTACTGAACCCCATCAGCTTCATACGCGCATTCATCGAACCCTTCTTAATTGGAAAAATAAAATATGATTTTTTCAAATTCAAAACATTGGCATATATTTTACTGGTGCACAAAATGAACCGTTCATCAACATCACTGTGCTCAAAGAACAAAATCATCATAACATGGTTTTCACACGAATACAAAAAAAGTAATGAATATTTGCTGCAAATCAGTGTGACTTCTGCTGATGCCTTCCAGAGACCAGTTCAGAAATGCGCGGTTTCACCTTGACAAGTGCCACTCTCATGTCATTTTCGCAACAAAGTCTGTTCCTTTTCTTCGTTTTTATGTCCAGCATCCTCGAAAAGGATTGCTCGCAAATATATGTTGTAACAAACGGTATGAAAATTTCCAGAGCTTTCTTAGCAATAACAGGGTACGTTACCATTTGTCGATACCAAAACGTTGAAAGCGTTGTTGTTCTGAAGAATTGCTGTTGAAACTGGCTCTGCTGAAGTTCAATGATTTCATCGAGGTATTCATCATAGACATCTGTTGTCTCAACACTAAGCGTGAACGGCTGGATATGACTTTTGTAGGGAAGTATCCGTCGAGAGACTTTGCAAGCCTAAGTGCTTGGCAATTGCTTGCTTCAGTTCCGCGGGTACAGAAATGTCTCCGATTCCAGATACATCTTCGATCTTACTTACACAGTCGTTCAGCAGGGGAAAGTTTTCGAAGTTATTGTTCTCTGTTCGTCGTTTCCATAACGGTAGTTTATTTTTGAAAAGCCTTCAGGTTTTCCTCCGCTTCGATGATGTTGACTCCACCGTCCTGAATCTTTTGATTGAGATGATTGAGAGCTGCGAAGATATCAGTCAAGTACGCTAAAATGAAAATGAATTCAGAATTTTTGAAGTAATCTCCATGACAATGTTGGTGGTCTTGCAAAAACAGGGCTAATTCCACACGCACGGCAAAAACACAATTCAGCACTTGTCCCCGGAACAACCATCGAATGTTAGAATGGTACAGAAGTACTTCGAATTCAGAGCCCATTTCTTTACACAGCTCACTGAAAATACGGTGTCTCAGAGCACTAGTTCGAACATAGTTCACGTATTCCACTACAATTTTTAATACTTCTGCCAGTTTTGGAGGCAACGTTTTTGTTGCCAACGCATGCCTGTGCAGAATACGAGTACAATGCGTAACAGTGATGTGTGGTGCATCGGCTTTCACTAGCGCACCAAAACCAGACTTGATTCCCAGCATGACTGGAGCTCCGTCCGAACAAACTGCAGAAACTATATCCCACGAAAGACTGTTGTTTTTGAAGAAGTTATCCACAAGTTTCTTCACATCATCTACCTCAGTCAAAATAAAACAATCTTTCTTTATCACGTCGTTTTTTACATAGCGCACGAATACAGCAAGCTGGTTTAGATTGGAAACGTCTGTGGTCTCGTCGAATTGAAGGCTGAATTTTGTCGGGCTTGAAAACAGATCTGCAACTACTCCAGCCAAGCTGTTTTTGCTCATGTTCTCTATTCTGACGCTGATGGTGTCATTTGAAAGAGGAATTTGGGATAACTTTACTTTAGCCTCTTTTTCCAGCATGATATTCGACATCTTCAACACAGCTGATTTTACGAGTGTTTCACCAATGGTATGTGGTTTGCCCTGCTTTGCAATCAGGTAAGCAACTTCGTACGATGCTGTGAGGATCGGTTTGTTAATGGGTACAAAGCTGAGAACAGGCAGAGTAGCCTTTTCATCGACTCTGGCTCTCTTAACCTTGAATTCAGCGAGCTTTGTGTTCTTGTATTTTCCATCTCCATGCAGCTTAACCCTTTAGCGACGAAAAGCACCATACGGCCTCTTTTACGGTATTTGGGAGAATTGTACTAATAATTAAACAGTGAGCAATATGAGGTTGCTACTAGGTTTAAACGCGGCGGCATGTTACAGCGTCGTTCTTTTGGCTGCCTGGCTCTCAGCGTGCTTCATTGCATCAGTGTACAGACGGTCTTTGTGAGCTTAAACGTAAAAACTAGAAAAAGAAATTCGTCGCTAAAGGGTTAAGGAAGTGTTCGCTTAGTTTTGCCGGTGTTAGACTAGAATTGCTCAACTTGACATTACAAATCATGCAGTTAGGACGTTGACTCCCATCACGTTCCGTTATACATGTGAATCCTTATTGTACATATTCATCCGACCTCTTTCTTTTTTTGCTCAACATAGTAGATATGAAGGGGATTAAAATATTAAGAAAGAAATCACAAGACGAACCATCACGACAGTCACAAGTCGACTAATGAGCGCACCAAATTCCCTGCAGCGCACCAGCTTGGTCGACTGATGAGCGAATCCGCCTGCGAGCGGGAAGACCCGGGTTCGAATCCCGCTGCCACCATGGTTGACGCGGCTAGAATTACTGCATAGGACTTGGGTAACCGAATAATTATCGAATTAATAATCTGACCCAAGAATGGGCCCGAAGGTTCGTTCCTACAGTCTCATTCTATGCTCTTTCGGCAGGCGAAACACGCGGGGCCTGTTCTCATCATTGTAATTACCCTAACAGTTCACAACCCCACACTTGTTTGCCATTTTTAATACATATAATTAGCAATAAACTTTGTAAACAAACAGTATCCACTTAGAAATGCAGCAATGTGCCTCGAAACAAACAACAATGTCCGATTGAAACCGAGCGACAGACTACGACAATGTTCGCACTGTGACAGTTGGTGACTAACTGAGCTTAGTGAACTGGCCTCCGCTAACGTAGTCCACTATTTGACCGTGCACGTCCTGTTTGTAGTAGTCCATGGCTAGGAGCCAAGACTGTGAGTGCTGCTACATAGTCTGTCTCACCAGAGCGATGAACTGCGCCAGTGATGTTGATGCAGATGCAGTGATGAGAAACTCATTTTTCTGGTAAGACGGTTCGAATTCTCCGAGGAGACCAGTTATTTAAAACAAGAGAGAATAAAGCAATACTGCAGCGCATATATGTTCTGCGGGCTCTGAGAAGAGGAACAATCTGAGACAACAGGTTTGTATCGGCACAGGATGATGTCTGAGCACAGGGTGATGTCTGAGCTCAGGATGGTACAGCACAACTTGAACACGAATACTGTGATGTGTAGTGAACCAAAGCACGACTCTCACGCTGCTTCCACGGCCAACATCTCGAGTTCAGCAAAAAATCAAGTACAAAGGTTTCAGTTTCACCGGAAATTACCAACATAATTAACTTCAGTGTGAAGTAAAGCGTTGGCATTTTATGTAAACAATGTTAATATCATATATGTTATGAACAATGTTAAACAATGTTACCTTACGTAAGGTTACTTTAGTGTCGCGCAGTACAACGAGACTTTAACTGCTACAATCTTGAATCAAAAACACATTAACGATTCCAAGTATTGAACATATTGAGGTAACATTTGCCCATAAAAAAATTTTGATTTACATACAGTACTATTCCCATATAAATTTTCTGATAAATTTCTAAAGAAAACTTTAGATTATGAAAATAGCCATAGTTTTAAAATAGTTACAACAGGTTTGAGTAATTTTTTGCGATAAGGTTTGCAAACGAAACTATTTATTTGGATGGGAACAGTAATACAGTAGAATTTCTTTAAACCGGCTCTCGCTGGCCAAGCTTTATATATTTATTCATTATGTTTTTTCTTCTTTGACTGCTTTAAGCAATTGATATTGTTTTTCTTTTATGTCTAGCGTGTCTATGAATTGTTTGTGGTTACTTGGGTGATATTAACCGGCAAATGCAAAGTCCCATGAGTGCCGGTTAAAAACACTTCTACTGTAGCTGGAAAATAACAGCAAAACGTTGTTGATCAAAGGAAAATTGTTGGTTTCGAAGTAAATTCCATGAAAAACCGAGTAAATTGTTTGCAAAAAACGACTGGTGGTGTGCGTACTATCGTCGGAGTTTCTACTTAATTTAAACGATCTTTTCCAACGAAACTCAGGAAAACCTAAGTTGATGGCGTTGCACCTAGGCCGTATTTTACCGTCAAGTTTAGCATAGCCTGACCCAGCAGCCGGGTGAGCTAAAGTGACGAAAAACAGACAAGAAAGGAATTCAAGCTGGGAAAAAACGAAATGTTTCGTGACGTATGTGGATGCATCAACTTTTTCTATAAGAAAGAAACAAATGATGAAAATGAAAAAACATTCGATAATTATGATCAAAAAAGACTTGCAAATGAGTTGTTAACACCACGGTGAGCTATACGAGCATTTCTGAGGAACAGTAAGTCTTCAACGCATGCTGACGAGGACTGACTCAGAAATCCTATGCTTTTTTACATTCTCCAGCTCACGAGATGCACTAAAGGAAAATTCGCGTTCAAGACAGGACGAAGGTTCAGTCTTCACAAGACGCTGTAGTAGGAAAATCCTTCAGCGCGTGTTTATGTCAGATACAGAGAGGTAACTATTTATTGGAACTGATTGTAAAGTGAATTTGAAAAAGTATGCCAGGGAAAATACACAATTCATCTGCAGATGATCAAACAAAATTTGAAGCGTTAACTATACACTCTAAACACCGAGTTATCGAAAGATAAATTAAATTAAAATAAATCAGAGGCTGTATTTTTCTGCTTTCACTGAACATCTAAGGAATTGTTGCAAGTGCAGATCAGTTCCCTGAAGAAATCGGAACGTTGCTCAGACTACGAGACGATGTTATTCAGATGACTGAGCGCAAGTTGTCTGGGTGACACAAACAAGGCAAGCAATTGGATGTTGTGAAGAATTCAAGCGAGCACCTCTGCTGAGGCAATAAGAGCGTGTATTGTGCACTACTTCAGCAAGATTAAGCAGCGCTAGCTCTACTTCTGAGGATAGAACGAGCGTTGCTGTCATGTAGCGCGCAGCAGGACAATTGTGCTGCCGAGGAAACCATTCATCACCACAGATTGTGCCTCCCACCTTCAATCCAGCTTCTGCGATCACTGCCAAACTCGTGTGGATTGTATCGTCTTGACTTAGGTTGGCGAACTAACAAGTGGAGAGGCTCGAAGACATCGTCCTGGTCTCCTATTGTACTATACAAGCGAAAAATTGCAGGCTTAATCGATTTTAGTGAAAATGCACTGTAATTTCTCCCACATTATATAGGTATTAAGCGAAACATTGAATATGATACGTAATCGTGTAATCATTGTTGTACATACACTGTTTACCTGAAGCAATAACCAAGTATGCGAGACAAAACAAAATACTTTAAACAGTTCTGCTAAAATAACTGTTCGTGCTAAATTAACACTCTTCCTAAAGCAAGCCCGTTTTTCTCGGTGAATTTTTAAAAATTGACGAGATTTCTGCGCAAATTTCGAGAACTGGAAAAGTCGAGCGGTGATTTACTGTGGGTGCAAGGGTATGCAGTATGACAAGACGAGAAGCCTGTACTCATATCAACCCATGTTGTACGACTTATGTGACTAACGTTCCAGCTTTTTCCTCAAAACTAGAACACGCTTTTATCATATCATGGGGAATTTGAGAACAATTTTAGTTGTTTGCCAATTTTCTAGTGGAATTGAAACTCAGAACAAAAAGACGATGTCTGCGGTCGTTGATATCCTAACTGTGTTTCTAAGTGCGGTTTGTGGCAAGCTACATGGCAGTAGGAGGGAATTTACCCATCTTCAGCTCTGCACACTAGTTGTTTTACACAGGCTGTGCTACAGTGACAGAGTCTAAGCTAATGAGCCTGGCAGTTAAAAAATGCCAGTCTGCTGCTAGAGGCAGGCAACATGAGGTTTGGCTAGCTCCCATTCTTATGCTACATATCCCATCGCAGTCGCAGTTTGAATTGGAAGTTGCACAAGTTGAAGTTAGAGAGATTATTTGGAAGTGTACAAGGAATTAAGTTCCTAAATCCAAGGTTTACCTTCTGGAAACTAATGAGCCTGTAAAACAAAAATTACGATGAGATTTGAACGATTTTATAAATAAGAGAAAAATACAGACAATTTCGTTTACCATACCTTTTACAGTACATGTTATTTAAGGTTACAAAAAGAATAGATTTTTAAAACATTTAAAAATGTACGAGAATTTTTACTTATACTACGTAGGTGAGATTTAAAATAAGCGTAAAGTGTTGGAGTTCCACCAGTAAGTTTTTAAACCGCAAACGAGTAAAAAATAGTGCAAAATTAAACAAATATAAATAGTAGCGTATAAATTCACATGGCAGATCTTTCGCTTCTCATGCGAGCGCAGCATGATTGCTCGTTCAACGATCAAATCGAAAGGTTTACGCAGAACTGAGAATTTGAATAAATATTCCAGAAGATTGAAGCCCTCTTCTGAATTGATCAAAAATTCATTCGTTTGCTCGGTCAAACATTCGCGGAAGCGCGGCATTCTTTCCGAGACTTTGGTGGGAATAATTTGGAACAAAATTTAAAGGTTTAGCCGAGAGCACATTAACGCCGGTGAGCCTAACTTATTTTGGCCAGCGCAGCGGAGATAACAATGAACATTTGAGGCGCAAGACAACTCACAGCAGCGAAGATAACAATGAACATTTGAGGCGCAAGACAACTCACAGCAGCGAAGATAACAATGAACATTTGAGGCGCAAGACAACTCACAGCAGCGGAGATAACAATGAACATTTGAGGCGCAAGACAACTCGCAGCAGCGAAGATAACAATGAACATTTGAGGCGCAAGACAACTCGCAGCAGCGGAGATAACAATGAACGTTTGAGGCGTAAGACAACTCACAGCAGCGGAGATAACAATGAACGTTTGAGGCGCAAGACAACTCACAGCAGCGGAGATAACAATGAACATTTGAGGCGTAAGACAACTCACAGCAGCGGAGATAACAATGAATGTTTGAGGCGCAAGACAACTCACAGCAGCGGAGATAACAATGAACGTTTGAGGCGTAAGACAACTCACAGCAGCGGAGATAACAATGAACGTTTGAGGCGTAAGACAACTCACAGCAGCGGAGATAACAATGGACATTTGAGGCGTAAGACAAACATCAAAGGTTGTTTGGCTGATAACATGGGATAAACTTTCGTAAATGAACTTCCTTAGTGGTGAATTTTAATATATTGTGTCCTCTACTTAAAATTTAAAGCTGAGAAACAAATTATAGATGAACGCTAATTACAACATCAAAATTAGAAGTTAACCGAGCTATTTGAAAGAGAGTACCGGCAAGTCTTAATGTTATTCGTTAGCTTGGGGGCATTTAAATACGTTTACTAATGCAAACATTCATAATGGAACATTGAAACGCTACGCACAATAAATGTATATTCGAAGGTAGTATATTAATTAATTTAAACCAAAAATAACTAATAACTATTTGTACTCGCATTTGATTATTGAAGTCAAAATTGTGGTCATCTCATACCAAAATCTAATTACAAATTCTTCAGTAAAATGAATGTCCCATGAAGAGATCGAAGTCACACATAATGCAATTTCAACAAGCCTGGCACCTGGCGCAACATTGTGGGCTACACCATAATGTCACCTCGTTGTGTGGTCATGAAGCTCATTACCTGCTAAGTGGGTCAAATCTAGGGAACCCTGTCTCTAATAAGCTGTAAATTGCCTTCAAGCACGACTGATGGAATCCCCTCTGTAAATCTGCCCGTTTAAAGGGCAAGGCGGAAGCTGAATCTTTTCAAACATGAGTTTTGACACCACAGGTAGAAAGCTACGATACAAGTGCTAGGAACTGAGTGTTCAGGTGACAATGCTCATACGTACAATAGATATGATCACAATAATGCTCGTACATATTACTTATTGATTTATGATGGCGTAAAAACAATCACAGTAACTGTGAGAAAGAAACATCCACGTCCACAGAATATCAGCCAATTAATGTGAAAGTATGAGCTTGTTCTCGAGTCTCAAATGACTATTCTTTGCCCAGTAAAAACGAAAATGTTTAAATTTTGGGAGGAGAAAATAGACAACAGCTTCATCCTTCTTGTTGGAAGTGAGGGAGTCATTTGGTATTCATGGTGCTTCTTAGAAAGGCATTTTACGTCAGAGAGTCTATGTTCACAAAATAGGCTTCATCAAAAGGAGGCCAGAGTAAAGATTGTCGTATACGGTCATTTTCTAATAGCAAATCACATGCGGACAAAATTCTAGGACGTTGGCCGGAAAAAGACTAAACTTACGAAATGATAATGCCATTCCAAAATGAAGGAAGCTCAATATGTTTCTTGGGCCCCTGAAAATGAAGCTAGTTAATAGCTGTCAAACAAATCTCGTTTACGGAAATTTCTCAAAATTTCCAGTCGTGCCGGCGGCATATACTCAAGTGTGGGAGTGTGTGCACTGTGCTTCTCTCGCCCGAAGAAGAGTATTTCGAATTATATCCGCTAGTAAGAATTTGCTTCAGAAAGTTTAAGGTCAAATTTATTCATCGCGAGAGTTAATTCCCGTTTACTTCTGCAGCGCTGGTAGGTAATTCTGTACTGCAGTCCTGTACACGTCCAGGCCAGAACGTCTCTAGCAAGCAGGGCAGACGAGAGTGAGCTTCAGGGTAGGATAATCGACTCGGCAATTAGGCTCATTCCCACCACTGAAAAACCTGTCACTTTATAGCAGCAGCGAGATGAGATCTTATCTCATGTATCAAAGGAAACTATGAAAACATACATAGGAATTTTGATGCTCTCAATGAAATGGCAGGGAGTTTTAGGAAGTTAATTCTCCGGAACGACCGCCATCAAGAATAAATCCATTCGGAGGAGCGAGTTCCTTAATAAGGTGGTTAGGAAAGTTTATTGAAACACAAAGTCGCATTTCACAAGTTTAAATTCATAGTTATTTTCAGACTTGAATTAGAAGCACAGAGAAGTAGTTCTGCTTTGTTTAAGTTTTTACACAGAGATTTGAATGAAAACGAAAGTGATTTCACAGCTTCATAATGGTTCATATTATGAACGCGAAAAATCGTTGTGTCATTTTGCACATAGAGATGATCATATCGATCACTTTGATTTGCACCTCAATTAGTAACCACAATTCCGAACCATATTGAAGAATTTGATCGTAAATTCATTATTGAGGCAAAATCACCGATCAATGCAGGTTGATCGCTACACACGAAGGCTGTCTCTGGACCAGTCGATCTTTAAACAAAAGTGCCTTCAAAAATACACGAAAAAAATTAAGGTAAAAACTTGGTGAAAACTCAAGATTCAGGGTAAAATCCTTCAAGAGAAAACGTAAAAACTGAATGGTTTCTTTGTTACAAGTATGTTGTAATATCCTATAAATGACACGGTACTGATGACATCCTATTGATGGCACGGTACTGATGACATCCTACTGATGACACGGTACTGATGACATCCTATTGATGGCACGGTACTGATGACACGGTACTGATGACATCCTACTGATGACACGGTACTAATGACATCCTATTGATGGCACGGTACTGATGACATCCTACCGTTGACACGGTACTGATGACATCCTACCGTTGACACGGTACTGATGACATCCTACCGTTGACACGGTACTGATGGCATCCTACCGTTGATACAGTACTCATGACATCCTATTGAGGATCTTTCTTGTGATATGATGTCCTGTAATAGAGTGTCAAAACAATAGCTGAAGAAAGAATATTCCAACAAAAGTATTCTACCATTTGAAAAATTTGACACGAATGATAGTAGGTTTGAAATCCCGTATGAAGAAACAAGAACATGATTTAAGTACTTAGCATCACCATGAACATCAGCTATCAGGATTACGAACATAAACGACCACAAATTTAAGTTCAATAATCTTAACAGTGAAGATCACTTAAATTATTTAATAATTTTGTACAGTCATTGATGGACCCTGGTGCGTCCTAAGATCTTCTGCATATGATAGGGTTAGCATGAAAAATTATTTTACTGTGCATACTGATGATGAATTAGTTACAGTCGTGAATAAACTAGTCGTGATGGAGTGCACAATAACATTATGAAATTCATTATCTGTTTGGTCTTTTAAACATGAACATCCTTTGAGGCAAATAAATTATAAGTAAGCCGGTCAGAGTAAATAATTGACCGGTCAGAGTAAATTTGACAAGCCGGTCAGAGTAAATTTGAAATTATAGTTATGTATACAAAATTAGGTCAAGTGGAACGTCAGTGGGTGGATAGGTTTAGTATCTCGGTTAAGTGTATTGAGCAATTGAAGGGGCGATGAGTAAAAAATAGAACTTTAAAACAAGAGCACTCGTGTGACGAGTGTCTAGCACGTAAAGAAACGCACAAAGAAAGATGGACTGAAGAAATTCAAGTTACAGAATATTCTTGCAATATTGCTTAGTACTCCTGATACAATACTTCTTTGAACGAAAAAATATTTCACGAGCACAAACATTTATAAATTTAGCAAACTAAAATGTTTCTGAACGACTGGCGCTGAGTGAGCTATGGTTCTTGAGCAGAGAAGGGAACCTGTACTTATAAAACGAAAGCGCCTTATGATTCAATTTTGCTCGGATGAGAATTTTATACAATTTAAACATTAGAGTTGAGTGGCCTTGAGACTCATGCAATAAAAGACAAAAGCCCGAGGGATAATCGAACAATGGCAGCGGCCCACACGGCTGAGGTCCTCTTCTATAATACAACCGCATTACATACACTGTGACTCAAGCCATAGTTGAGTTATCCTTCTGGCATAGTTCTGTCAGCGTTCACTCTAGCCAATGAGTTTCCTGACACAAGTATGAGAGTTTTGTATAGTAAAGTAGTGGTACATACTTCTTCAACACAACGGCCATATTCACTTTGGAGCGAGTTTTACATTAAACTCTATATTATACAAACAAATAAGTCTGTAGATTGGGGCGGAATTCTTAGTTGAAAGTCGTACATCTACAATATGCCTCATTAAGACAAGACTGAGAGCCTGTGAAAGCAAATGTCCTGCCGTCAGCCTTCAGTTTGCCTGTTAAGATATGCAGTAATGCTCAGCCGAGACCAAAAGTCTTTTCCATCTTGCGAGAGTTGCTTCCTTCGACCTTAAAAGCGATAGACGAACAGGGTTCAGTAGAGTACAGAACTTCTTCTAGTGATTTCAGCTGGATTCGCGTCAGTGAGTGTAAACAGGAATGCCAGCGAAGGTGCTGCCAGCGGCTGCACTGTGCTGAGCCAGAGTTCTCAATCCTACACACACATGTACCTTGAGAAAGAGGTACAGATCAGTTTTACAACAAATGAATTCGAACACAGCTGTCATTTATTTGTTGTTTTCAGAATATTGAAATCACTTCCAGCGCGTCACGAATAACTGCATGTAAAGGGAGAGCTACAGAATGTATGCACAAAATAGCTTTCTGTTATCGCTGCTACTTCCAAACTTTATTTATTTGCTCGACGACGCAGTTGAGAGGGAATCGATCTCTGATTGAATGCAGATGTTTAGTTCAGAACTACGATGAAACACATTCCCGCTTGAACTTTGTTACCGTAAAATTGACTATGAGGGAGAAATAATTGCGATTAAAGTAAAGTTTTGGGAAAAACTTTACTTTAACTTTGTTCCAAAAGCCAAGAGATATTTGTTTTAGATCTAGCAGTAATATTCTCTCTGACTGACAATTAACAACAATCTAACTAAGTAGTCATCAATCACTGCAAATCAGCTTCTTAAAACTTGGATCAATAATTTTACGAGTAATAATTGTACCAGCAATATTGTTTTACCAACAATAAAACTTGAAAACTTGTACCAGCTTCAAATAATACCTACCCTTGTCTGCATCAAAAGATTACGTCAGATAGTGTAGGTGAAGACCATCATTTCAAAATTCACCAGTTTGCATAACACGCAGCTCATACTAGCACACATGTTGGCATGCACAGCACTGACTGGATTTTTTTTGTACCTTCATCTTGTATGAAATTTTGTATTTAAGCTCCGTTTGCTCAGTCCGAGGGAGTTTTTTTTCAATGCAGCTATTCTCTCGCTGTAGGTCGTTGAATATTTATCAAATAACTCTGAAGTATAATTCAATAAAATTAATTGGGACTTCCGCTGGCAGTTGAATTTGGCTTTTTTCAAAAGATCTGAAGAAATAAAGGCCTCCCTTTTGCTCCTTTTCCTTTGTCAGACCAAACTTCTGAAAAAATGAATCGTTCGACTGAAATTATTTAGTTTAAACTCTTTTTAACTTCTTTCATTAGAAAAGAAGTAACCTAATATAAACTAGAACTTGCACGAGTATTTCTTTGGTCCTTCGGACATAAAAGATTCTTATTGCCATATCAAAATTTAAAACAAATGCTTATAATTTAATTTCCACTGGTGATGTATGGCAACTCGAATTCATCGAGAATGCTAGCACTAACTCATGGCATCGTAAGTCATATCTGAGCAATATCTAAATTTAAGCTTCTTTTAGGAATGTAGAAACTTTTCGTCACTTGGCTTTCAGTCATGTCCTGCATGGTCAGTACGTAGCCTATAACCAATATGTTTTGAAATTTTTGGCTTAACACGGATTGATTCTTAACTCGGCATCCCCAATGGATTGTGAAGTCAATATCCTAATATTCCGATAATTAAATCAATATATCCAATGCCATGATAGTTGAGTCGATGTCCCCAATCTAATCTAATACTAAGAATGACCGTCGTGTGTTTATATATTTATATCAAGGACTACTATAACCAGGACGTGCACCGCCATGTAGCTGACTACGGTAGCGGAGGCCAGTTTACTCACCTCAGTTAACCTCCATCTGTCATAGTGCGAACATTGTCGTAGTCTGTCGCTCGGTTTGAATCGGACATTGTTGTTTGTTTTGAGGCATATTGCTGCATTTTTAAGTGGATACTGTTTGTTTACAAAGTTTATTACTTATTATATGCATTAAAAATGCCGAACAAGTGTGGGGTTGTGTGAACAATTGAAATCCCTCCCAGTCTCTTCAATGTGCCTGCTTCATGTCTGCCATCTCCAAAAAACAGCATCTCTCCTGGCGAAAGTGGAAGACCAACAACTGAGGTATTTTCTTCAGAAGAATAAGATTACTTCATTTGATGCTTTCAAACGTGAACGTAACCTCCAGAAGCAGCACAAGAACTTTTATTATTTCACGATCGAAAGAAAGGCTTGTGTGTTTGTTCATGACCGAGAACTTCAGTGAGTGCAGCCTGTCTGTGATTTTCGAAAACAAGCCCACTTTGTGTTCCCCACTAACGCTCAGTGCGTTCAAGAACGGCATTAGTGTACCACTGTTTAAGATACATACTTCATCCCAACAATGGTTTGAGATCGTATACGCAGTCCGACGAAACTGTGCGCTAGGCAATGAACTATGTATGACATCCCGTTTGACAAAACGATCCAAAATGTTGTCACCCTTCAAGCTCACACGTCAGCCTATGTCGACACCGAGAAGGAGAAGAAGTTGGTATTTTTGACGTCTGTTGGGACTTTTATCGCAGAAGCAGTTTTCCATGAATGATTATTGTTTTGCTCTTCAATCATACCCGAAGTGTAATTATAATATGAACAGCTCAGAGACTTTTTGGTGCTGCCATGCAAACGCAAGCTACAGTACATCACTTCATCTACTGACAAGGACCAGGTGCTGAGGGAAAGATTTGACAAAGTCCAGACACTACAACAGAAGAATATGTTTCTCTTGGTAGATGAAGTCCTTTCTATTGCTTGAAAGAATTAATTTTTGATCAATTTGTCCGATAGAAAATGTTATGTTACCAAGAATGCAATGGCCTCCGTTACCGTAGTCACCTACATGGCGATGCACGTCCTGGTTATAGTAGTCCTTGATTTATATATTTATTTATTTATAGGTTTCGTGTCACTTTAAAAAAAATAGAGAGATCCAGGGCCTTATATACTCGCGTCCGCATCGTGGATACCGAGTTCGGCGGAGTATTGCCCTATGATTCGGGTACATTGTACCCGAATATGACACGAATTGCACAGTCAATTGCAACAGTAGAAAACTAAGTGTCTTAGTTTTTCCCTAGGAATGTTGTCATTAAAGATATTTACTCAATTAAAACGTTTGTCCTTTGTAAATATACATATATAAAATCAAATATATTGCATTGCGTTCTTATATGTAATTATATTTAATATCTTTCCAACAGTATTTGCCATCATCTTTGATGGCACGGGTATTATCACAAAATCTCTGCCGTCATTTTTGACGGCTGGGTACACTAGTGCTATGATAGTTGAGTCGATGTCTCCGATGCAACACTACCCGAAAACAAATGAAATACCATGTAGCCCACAATCGAAAATTAATTTAGTATCAGTTGCGAATCATTCTGGATAGCATGAAATTTTGTTGAATATATTTATGAGTAAAAAAATTCCTAAAATGAGGAAGAGCTGTTAGATAAGTATTTTTATACTGCATTTGCTTGTTGTATTCAGTTACAAAGGAACATTTTATGTTCATGTGAGTTGCAACACCGGAGGTCTTCAAGCATAACATATATCATATTCTATGGCTGTCTGCAATGACAGATTGAGAAACAAATTCCCGTAACAGTTGTAGCAAACATTTTATTTCCGGGAGATCTTAAGTGTTTAATTGGCATTCAAGCTGGAGCACCCAGTTGCCCATGCCCACCAGTTGCTCCTCCTGACACCGCTCACCATGCCGCCTAACACACGCAATCAGACCACGTCAAAATCTCTAGGCGATATTCAATGGCGACGAAATTACGTAATTCTCCGTGAAATGCCTCGTTCAACGATTGGCTTCGAAGATCGGAGTACATACATAAATTTCTCTGAGGGTACTTCAACCACACGCGGAATTGAACGATGAAGAGCTTGTACATGGTGTCCCAGAAGTAACTGACCCTTTTGATTTGCTAATAAAACGAAAACTATTAACGCTAGGATATTGAAACTTGTTTTATTCGACAGAAAAACCATTTTATGCTTAATTAAAACTAGGTTTTGAATATATTGTCCTTTAAATGATGGCCATGGTTGTTTTGACAACTTAGGGTTCGTTTCTTTGTCGTTTCCATAACGCTCCTTAGTGTATCAGGCGATAGTTGTCTTATTTCAGAACAAATGTTGTTTTTAAGTTCTTGCAGATTTGTTGGATTTGTTACATAAACCCTTGACTTCAGGTAGCCCCATAAGAAGAAATCGCATGGGGTCAAATCTGGAGAACGAGGGGACCAAGGAATGTTACCAAATCGTGAAATCAAATGATTTGGAAAACACTCATTTAACAATGTCATCATTTCTCTTGCTATATGGGCCGTGGCTCCATTCTGTTGAAACCAAGTATTGCGTAGACCATGTCTCTCAATTCCAGGAATTAGAAATTCGCTAATCATAGTTCGGTATCTTTCACCATTAACTGTTACTGTTGCGCCATCATTATTTTCAAAAAAGTATGGGCCAATCACATTGGAAGCAGTTATCCCGCACCACACCGTTACACGAAGAGAATGCAGCGGCCTTTCTTGAATTTCATGGCAAGACAAGTGAAAGTGAGCTTCGTCAGAGAAGATAATGGTTTCGATGAAAGAGGCATCCTCACACACACGAATAAAAGATTCGGAATAATTAACACGACTGTGATAATCATTAGGCAATAACTGTTGGGTTAATTTAATTTTGTAGGGATATAACTTCAAGTCTTTTTTAAGAAT
>VCRD01001800.1:0-15000 GCA_006783055.1 Trinorchestia longiramus
TGTGTGGTGTACGTGTGCTGCTGTGTGGTGTACGTGTGCTGCTGTGTGGTGTACGTGTGCTGCTGTGTGGTGTACGTGTGCTGCTGTGTGGTGTACGTGTGCTGCTGTATGGTGCACAATAAGGTTTCTCATAGTTGTGTTAAGCAGAACTTGATGCTTCCTCTGTGAACCACCTAATCATTCACTAGGTTTTCAGTAGGACGTGTACGTTAGGGGTGCTCCTCTTAGTAGCTTGGGTAAGCGCATTAAGATCTGTCGCTTGCGCGGTTCCCTATGTGTTGAGGGAACGCCAGCAGGTGGAGTAGTGGTTGTGGTAGTCGAGGGCCTGCAGTCAGAGTGGCAACACTTATTCACTCTGCTGTCGAGTGGTTGTTCGGTGCAAAGGACCTTGCTGCCGATTTTTGCACACCTTGCCGAGCCATTGGTGCAATATTTAACTGTGGATTAAAATGGTGCAATAAGGAGATATAAAACCCCGTATCAACCATTATTTGCAATTCGTGGTGCGATAAATAAATGAATATATAAACGTTTTAAATACTGTGATTCAAAGTGCAATAACAATAAATATACAAACCCCTTGTAATTAAAAGTATTATTTAAACATACAAAACCTGAAAAGAACGGTGCAGTAAAACTTATCGTTTGTTGCTGGATTTGCTGGCTAGGAATTTTTAACTAACCTTGCATTAATTAGCTAGTAAGTCTGATAACACCTTAAATCATCTGAAGTACATAATTTCTTGCAGCCTCCAAATGCGACATCTTCACGTGTCATGTTCACGCCATGTTCACGCCATGTTTACACCATGTTCACACAGTGCCGGCGGTGGTATGCAGCGTGTGTGGGATGTTTGCACCTGGTCACCAGTTCGTGTGGTGCGTGTCTTGCAACGCTCACTACCATGCCTCTTGTCTTAAGCCACCCATATCACCTACACCTGTTGTCCGTGGTGGCTACCAGTGCAACGACTGCAAGACATGTCAGGTGAGTGCTGACCCCTGTCAGCTGATGCTGGTGCCTGTCAGCTGATGCTGGTGCCTGTCAGCTGAGTGCTGGTGTCTGTCAGCTGAGTGCTGATGCCTGTCAGCTGAGTGCTGGTGCCTGTCAGCTGAGTGCTGGTGCCTGTCAGCTGAGTGCTGGTGTCTGTCAGCTGATGCTGGTGCCTGTCAGCTGAGTGCTGGTGGCTGTCAGCTGAGTGGTAGTTGTGGTACCTGTAGAACATACCTGTCAGGTGTCAAAGTATCGAGGTGGTACCTGCATGATATACTAAGACACTGGTGTTCTGGTACTAGTGGTGCTAGTAGACCTAGTGTTCGGTCAGCGCGCGTGGTAGCAGCAAATACATTTCAAGCTAGTATAAGGAGTGACAGTCGTAGACCTTCATTCAGTATGTGCCACGTGCACGTCACATACTGTACTGCAGAGCACACAAATGAGTGATATTGTGTTGCAGATCTGTGGACACCCTGCCGACGACCTCACCTGCAACGTGTGCAACAAAGCCTTCCACTCCAGCTGTGCCAAGCCTTTTGGCCTCAACGCCTCCAAGGCTGACTGGAAGTGCAAGGTGTGTGCAGTGTGCTGTGTGTACAGTGTGCTGTGTGTGCAGTGTGCTGTGTCATTTAGTGTGTGATGCTTCTAACACAACTTCTGAAATAAATGAGGCCCTCTGAGTGTGTGTAGGAGAACGTGTTAAGTATGCTACACGTTATGAAGACTTGTTTTGATGAATACACAGTTGGGCTTGACTACTTGAGGTGTTTTGTATTCTGATAACACCTCACTCATGTGGCAACATTCCTGTCACCCGTGTTACAACTGTCAGCCATGTGTCAACACGCTCATATCTACCATGTTGCCAGACGTGCCGCGTGTGTGGTGACTGTGGTGCCAGGACGCCTGGCAATGGCAACTTCTCGAGATGGCACGCTAACTTCACCGTCTGTGACTCGTGTTATCAGCTACGCAACAAGGGCCTCGCCTGCCCCGTCTGCCTTAAGGCCTACAGGGCAGTCATGCAGAAGGAGATGGCCCAGTGTGTCGCCTGTAGGAAGTGAGTGTGGAGGCCTACCTCATTACGGGCCCTGCCTCTTATTATGGGCCTTGATTCTTATTACGGGCCCTACCTCTCATTACGGGCCTTGACTCATTACGGGCCCTGCTTCTCATTAGCGGCCTGCCTCGTTATGGGCATTAAATGCCTGCTGTATTAAAAACATGAAAGATATGCTTCATTAAAGGCATAACGCCTGCCGCATTACAATTATTATATGCCTGCTTGTTTAAAGGCATAAAAGATGCGTTTCATTCAAGGCAATACCCCTCTTCTCCATCTTCCCTCAGTGATGTGTAATGCCACTCTTCTGTGCCTCTCCTTTAATCATCTGCCTGTACTGACCCACCTCCCTCCCCCCCCCCCCCTCCACCAGACACGTGCACAAGGGGTGTGACGCAGAGGCTGACATCCCCAGTATAGCAGCACGGACTAAAGGGGATCCTGCATACGAGTACCACTGCACCACCTGCAGGGCTCACCCCCGCTCTTCATGTGAGACCTCAACTACTCCTCTGTTACTCTGCCGTTAACCTGTTCACGGTCACTGCTCACTCGACAATAATAATAATATTGTCATAATACAATTGTAATATGACAGTAATAACAACACTAATTGAACTAATAAACATTATAACATCATATGATGTTAACGCCGCTGTGGTACCGTCGTGCATCCACATCATATAGTGTAAATTGCCAGTAGAATGCAACTCGTACAAACATCATATGATGTCAATAACGCTTAACAGGTTAAAGCCTCAATTCTTTGATAGAACTTCACCCTTTCTCTTCCAGTGCTTGCCAATTATTCTTCACTCTAAAGAACACGAGTTTCTCAAACTTTTTCAAGTTGTTTGCGAATATCTTTAAGTGATTTCCAAGTATTACTTCTTAAAATGGGCTCTTAACTACGTTGTTATTCAACTGATCTTTCTTTTTAATAATTATTTGATTCTTTCACTGAGTAATGACTTGAAGAAACCTCCCACTAATTAGTTGATGAATTAATGCAGTATTGGCTTTGGTATTGAGTGTGCCTGTAATTATTAACACTGATTATTGTAATTATTTATACAGATTATTGTGGTCAGCAATGGTGATTATTGTGATCAGCAATGGTGATTATGATCGCTGGTTATTTAACTACTTAACTCGTGCTTGCAGCGTCAGTGTCGTGTCTGAGGGGAGAAGACTCCAGCGAGGGAGGCACGCAGGACTCGTGCCTCTTGAGTGACCCTGACTCCGTGGACACCTCCGAGGACGGTGGGGCTGGGGGCATGTTTGGGGGGCCGGTCGTGCCCCGACGTACTTCCTTCGCTGGACTTGGCCAGAGCGCGTAGGTCTTGAGTGTAGGACTTCTGTCCATTCTTCCTCTGCTTTCAATATTAATTATAATAATCTACGTGAATTTCACATCATTGTGTCACAATATCTATAAACAACGAACATCTGCAACAAATAACGTACATGCACAACAAATGTATAAGAAATAACAAGACAAAAATAACAAACAAGAAGCATTTATAACAAATATTTAGCTAAAATGAGAAATAAGTAGTTGGCAAGTATGAGGCTTGTGTAGTGTTGGTGGTGATATCTAACAGATGTCTGTGTTGCAGCCTGAGTTCACTACTGCAACACCAGAGCAATACCAACAGCAGCAACACCAGCAACAACACCGTCAGTTGTGGGACACCCGCCACTGCTACGCTGGCCAGCGCCTTCTGGACAGGCGGGTCTTCTTCCTTCATGGGAGGCACGTCGCCTACAGGTGGTGGTCCACTGTCTTAATAAAGAGCAGGAATGGGGAGACGAGGGGGAGTGCGTAGGGCTTCAGCAAAAATTCGTCTCGTATTGAGATCTTTGGATCTGTTTGAGCCTTCACATGTCCGTCTGCCGTGTAATGAAAAGGGTCTGCCTGAAAAAAGGTATTAGAATAGAATAGAATAGAATGAGGCTATAGGAACGAACCTTCTGGCCCATTCTTGGATCGGATAATTACTTCGATAATTATTCGGTTATTTACCCAAGTCCCATGCCGTATTTCTAGCCGCGTCAACCATGTCGGCAGCGGGATTCGAACCCGGGTCTTTCTGCTCGCAAGCGGATTCGCTCACCAGTCGACCAAGCTGGTGATGGGGGTATTCGTCTTAGATCTGACTGAAAAGGGTCTATGTCCAAAGTCTGATTGAAAGGGGACTGTGTTTCAGATCGTACTGAAAAAGATTTGTGTGCAGAGTTTGATTAGAAAGAGCGTATGTGCAAGGTCTCAATGGAAAATATCTATGTGAAATATTTGTCAAATGATGAGGTTTAAATAAAAGGGTCTAACCACATAGACCCTTGCTCTCCTCAGTCACGCTCACAGGTCTTCTGAAAAAAGGTTATTTTTGTACTTTTCCTGAAAGCGTTGTATTTCTTGTAGAACTGGCTTTCCATTTTACCAAATACTGCCACCACTTCCATTATATCATGCACCATTCTATGTAATGAGAGAATTAAGTATTAATACTACGTTGTGCTAAAGTGTATATTAACATCAAGTATTAATACTACATGTATGTGTATCCTGAAATGACGGTCACGGGTTTGCCATACGACTCACCAGTTCACCGCCGTGTTACAATTTTCTCCTTTAATTTGAATGCTTCACAGTTTGTTGTGTGTGAACAACACAGTCTTGATCTTGCGTCACTCAGGAAGCCCAGTATGTTTATTACTAGGCTGGCATTGTGTTATGGTAGTTCATAAAGTACTCCCGTTTTATGAAACAAAAACTGTACTCATTTTTCCATGGTATTTCGATGTCATGTAGTGTTTCAATGTTGGGTGTATTGAATGAAGCTAAAAGATTATTTTCCCTTGTACGTTTTCGTTAACACAGTGGGGGGCGGTAACGGCACCAGTGGTGGGGGTGGGGGCAGTGTGATTTCCAACAGCGGGGGGGCTACGGGGAACCTGTCCACAAGCCTGTACCTGAACAGGGGTAAACCGCTCCCTCTGAACAAGCGTGGGAACCCTTTTCTGCCGCGCATGCGGGGGGCTGCTGCTGCCGCCGGCAAGGGGGGCAAAGGCGGTGAGTTGTGTGTGGCGTGTGTGGTACGTGTGACGTGTGTGGCGTGTGGTATGTGTAACGTGTGTGGCGTGTGTGGTATGTGTGACGTGTGTGGCGTGTGGCATGTGTGACGTGTGTGGTATTTATGTGTCACGTGTATGGTGTGTGTGGGTGGTTTGGTATGTGTTGTGTGTGATATGTGTGACGAGTATGGTGTGTGTGTGTGGTATGTGTGACGTGTATGGTATGTGCGTGTCGTGTGTGCGTGTCGTGTGTGCAGTGTGGTGTGTGTGCGTATGTGTTATGTGTACGCCAGTTCTCATGTACAGACATAACGTGTATGTACACCGTGTGATTCACAGGTTTCAGCACTACAAAATCGTACAATCATCACAAAAGCATAGAATCATTACAAAATCACCATACAATCATCACACATATAAATCACTAACTAAAGTCTCTCCGTCTCACAGGTAGCAGCAACACCAGTCTCGTGAGGAAGCATCTTGTGACTGGGGGAGCTATCAGTGGAGGAGGGACGGGGGTCCGGGGGACCAAGCGGGGCAAGACGGTGGGGGTAGCTGGTAGTCGGGCCAACAGGGGTCGTGGGGCTGTGTCCGTGAGGGGGGCACCTGGTGGAGGCTACCGCAGCTACTTCAGCTACCAGCAGCAGGCTGTGATGGTCAGTGGTAGAGGTTATACGTGAGGCTTTCATTAATATCATTTATTAATTATGTTATTATTATCATATACATACATTAATAGAAATGTTAATAGAAATGTATAGTAATTATTAGCAAGAGCAATTGCGGCAATGAGATGAGGAAATTGAAGGTAAGACAGCGGGTAAATGTTTCCTCTAAGCTGAAAAGATTGTGTTTGATTTCATGCTGACGTCATAGAATTTCCAGGAGCAGGAATGTGGGTGTCAACTGTTAAGGGAAGACCTTGTTTGCATGAGAGTCCCTCAATATTAGTCACGGCTGTGTGGTCATCATTTGGTTGGTTGTGTTGTGTGTAGGCAGGTACACAGACTACAAGTGTTGTGTGTAGGCAGGTACACAGACTACAGGTGTTGTGTATAGGCAGGTACACAGACTACAGGTGTTGTGTGTAGGCAGGTACACAGACTGCAGGTGTTGTGTGTAGGCAGGTACACAGACTGCAGGTGTTGTGTGTAGGCAGGTACACAGACTACAAGTGTTGTGTGTAGGCACTTGTAATTAAGCAGTCTAGAATTGATCCCTCTATGAAAACTCCATACTTGCAAAATTATTTTACTGTATTTGGCTGAGTCTTACTACATATACTTGACCATGCATCACCATACATGCCGCTGACTGCTGTGTGTGTGCAGGCCATGGAGCGAGAGAGTGGAGTGGGAAGCGGCAAGGAGGAGGGAGAAGAGAACAAGATGGTGGTGCTGGACGGTAGTGACGCCTTCAGTATCTGGCAGGACGTGTGTGCCATGTGTGGGGCCTTCGGGCAGGACCAGGAGGGCAGGCTTATAGCGTGTGCCCAGTGCGGCCAGTGCTACCACCCCTTCTGTGCTAACGTCAAGGTGAGTGATACCCACTCTACCTCTCACCCTCTGAACCTCTCAACCTCACCCACTCACCTCCTACGCAGGTCTGTGCTACCACCTCTTCCGTGCTAACGTCAAGGTGAGTTTAAGAACAAAAACTTCGTTTTGGCTCATCCGCCCCTGATGTGTCACGACCCTGACTGTGCTGTGCGTGCTGCAGGTGAACAGAGTGGTGCTGCAGAAGGGATGGAGGTGCCTGGACTGCACAGTGTGTGAGGGCTGTGGGGAGCGTAACGACGAGGCACGTCTCGTGTTGTGTGAGGACTGCGACATCTCGTGCCACATCTACTGCATGACACCTCCCCTCCCCCACGTGCCACAGGGGGTCTGGAAGTGCAAGTGGTCAGTACTTGGGTGTAGAAGGGCATGAGATCCCAATTATGGTGGTGTCAGGAATGTGATACTTAGTAGAAAACTGCGCTACTCAATATGAAATAATATGGCCTTATATGAAATGGTGCTACTTTATATGAAATAATACTGTTTTATATAAAATAATGCGACTTTATATAGACGTTGGTTACTTGATATAAAATCAGGTTACTTCATATGAAGCACTCCGTGCCACAAAGGTGAAGACGTCACCCGCCAAAAAATCTAGTTCAGAAATCTGACAGCCGAGTTGGATTTTTGTACACAACCTACAAAATGATATCGAGAACACATTGATGTGTACATAATTAATTTTGATATGAGAATTTCCATTTTGCAAACTTTGTATATAGATTGCTCAAAACTTGCTTTTGACAACTTCACCCTTGCACGCAATGCCTCATTTGAATGAAGTATTCCAAGAGAAATAATGTTACTCTGTGTAAGCTCTTCAGACTTTGACGTTATGAAAAGTAAGTCTGAACAAACGTACATACTAATGTACGTACATATTCATTCCAATATGTATGTACATTAGTGTAAAGGTAATAATACAATTATTGATGTGTATATTACATGCTAACCCAGGTGTGCCTACTGCCACTACTGCGGCTCCAAGGAGCCTGGCACGAACAGCTCCTGGAAACAGAACTACAGCATGTGTGGCACCTGCCACAGCCTCACCACCTGCCCTGTGTGTGTAGCTTCCTACAGGGAGGGCGACCTCATTGTTCAATGTGATCACTGTAGCAGGTGGATGCACGGCATCCATGACTACATCCACACCGAGGATGATGCTGAGAAGTGAGCGAAATCCATGACGCCTTTCAATCTACCACTCAATGTCAATCCGTGCTTTTTACAGTTTTTTTTCCAATACATGCCTTTTTTTTCATCCATGCTTTATTCAATCCATGTTGTAGTCCCCCGGTATCTTCTGCAAGTGTATCTTCCCCGAAGATGTGGAGTTAGCCGTATAGCTGCTGGCTATTAATGTGAGATATTTTGCAGTGGTGGATATCTTTCCACGTGGGCGAGAATGAGCTTGGGTTTAAAGTGTGTTTCTGGGGTACATTATTAGAACTCGTAGTTACGTGATGTGTTCATATTAAGTTAGGTATTCCACCAAGCTGTCGTCACCTGACACTGTGTGGCTGCGTGTAACTCATTGGCCAGACGAGTCATCCAGTCTCATATAGTTCTCATATCTGTGTGAAATCGTCTGCGAATTTCTTCGCATTTATTAGAGGCATATGTTGATGAAAGCCGGCAGAATAGGCTCTTGCTAATATCGTCGTTGATATAATTTAAATTTGCTCAACAAATTTTGTTTCCTCCTCAGGTGTGCGGAGAAAGGCTACTCTTGTTTAGACTGTCGTCCTCCTGACTCACAACCTCCCCACCTGATCCCCTCCTCCCCCACCCCGTCCCTCGCCTCGTCCACCACCACCTCTCCTGCCCACACAACCACCACCAACACCAGCTCCGCCATCATGGCGTCCGGAGCAGGGGCGGTGGGAGGGCACGGCGCCTGCGCAGGAGGCGTGACCAACATCAGCAACTTCATGGTGGTCAGAGCTAACAGCGTTGACTCCCCCACACGCAGTGACAGTCCCTCTGACCTCATACCAAGGGTAAGTTACCCTCATAGTACATGGCTTCCTAACCGGGGTAGTTTTTGTTTCAGTGTTCCTCATAGTATGTGGGCATCGTGGGGTTCATGCTTTTGGATAAAGGGTGGTGAGTGCAAAACCGTTGAGAAGGTGTACATTACTATGGAGGTACTTTCAGGTAAAAAATTTACGGTTACTTCACCTCTGCTGAAAAAAGTTGTAGTTGGATGGTTTTGGTTGTGGTTGCATGACTGTGGCTGCAGGGTTGTGTGCCAGTGTGGTGATCAATGAGACTTTCTTACGTACACATGAGAGTAAATGCTGAGGTGTCTCTCTTCGTGTTATTCGTCGCAGACATGCATTAATGACTTGTCTTTTATGTGCAGAGTAACTCGAAGGCAGACCACTGGGTGGACGGGATCTGTCTCTCAGACTCCGGGATGCTTCAGATCAAAACTATGACTTTAGAGCCTCTCAAGAAAATACGGTTAGTGTTTAAATGCAGTTACTGTCAGGAAATATTGTGTGTTCTCGTATACTGGCTACACTTCTCAAAGTATTTTTTAAATTTTGAGAAAAGTGTAGGTATCATTTTGTAGTAGTGATTTTTGAGTTTGCTAGGTGGGGTGGAAAAAAAAGTTAGCGAGGTTAGTGTGGAATATAGGGAAGTGTTCAGTTGTGTTTGACCGCACATCTCCCTACTTTCAGACTGTAAATACTACAACAGTACAGTAAAAAGTACTTGGAGAAAGGCTAATCTAGGAAAGAACACAGGGATGGAGAAAGGTATTGAAAGTAGGTGGAGGTGATAAAAGGTACTCAAAAATGGGAAAAGGGTTGAAAGGTGGGAGAAAGATGCTAAAAGATAGAAATGGTGCAAAGCTGTCAGAGATGAAAACTCCTGAGGAAGCTGTGGTGCGCGTAGTGCTGTGCTGTATACAGCATATCAGACTCTTCCTTACTCTGTCATAAATGTTTGTGAACTGAGCGTGTGTGTCTGCAGAGTCTGGTAGCAGCTGAGTATTGTGTTCATCATAGAGAAGTAACATCAATGAGTCATATAATACCTCTCATCTCCCTTCCTCGCCGGTCAGCAATGCCCCGAAGCCGCTGCGACCTCCCTTCAGAGGGCCCCTGCTGGACAGCAGCAGCAGCCGTGACCTGGACGATGACGACGACGCTGAAGAAGACGAGAGGGGAGGACAGAAGGAAGGTCCCGAGGAGCCTCGACACTGGGTCTACGGGCTGAAGGAGGGGACAGTCTTGCAAGCGCAGGTGGGTCTTGTGGTGGTCTGGTTTTGGGTCTTCAGGGTTGTCTTAGTGATGGCATTGGGAGGTGTTGAAGTTGTTCGACTCATTTAGTGCTAGTGATGCTTTCAGTACTGTTGCTCTAGTGCCTTAATACTAGTATGGCTTACAGAAGGAGAGGCTTATCAGTTCTGTCGCTTCTCGTGTTTAGCTGTTGACTACACAACAGAACTGATGATAGTTATAGACCCCCTAGAAAACACTTAATAATGGATTTATTCATCACAAAATCAGTTCTAATAATATCCTCGTTTAACGCACAATCTGGTAATTATGGATCTAACACAAGATCAGTCACAATCATGGCATGGTTTATCACTGAAGCAGCGATCAGTTTGCACGGCCACGTCATAACGCTCATGTTGCCTCCTGCTAACATGCCTCTCTCTTCTCCTCCTCAGGAGGACGGGAGTCCCCCTGTGCTGCCAGAGGGCTTCTACACGTACCCTGGCCAGGAGCCTGGCAGCTTCATCCTCCGCAAGCGCCGCTACAGGAACATCAAGACGCTAGGCATAGGCGGCTTCCAGGTGAGGGCGTGGCTTCCAGGTGAGGGCGTGGCTTTCAGGTGAGGGCATGGCCTCAGGTGAGGGCGTGGCTTCCAGGTAAGGTGAGCAATAATGTCAGAGAACAGCAATCCTGCATGATTGTGGGGCAGGAGATTGCACTGCTTGCTTAATCAACTTAAGGATTGTTGGTTAAAATGAAAATAAACTGCCCCGATGTAACCTACAACTTGAGTTCTAGGTAAAAAGCCTAATTATATCATTATATTATTATTCAGTAATAAAGGTGAATAATAAATACTCAGTTTTAATGCTTTTGACACGTTAATGAAGAGTAACATTAGAGGTTGTGAATACGTTCTGATGCTGGAAACAGTAGTGAGGGCATATTGAAGTCACCTACCCTGACCCCTGACTGACTCCCCCCTCCCTCCCTCCCTCCCCCCCTTCAGGTGCGGAGCCGCATCAAGCGTGACGAGGAGCGGGCGCGTGAGGAGGCGCAGCTGGACCCCAAAGAGTTGGAGGCACGTAGGAAGCGTACACACTGGCGCACCAAGAAGAAAATTAAGCTGCTCGAGACCTTCCCTTCCTACATCCAGGTGTGTGGTCTCTGCATCCAGGTGTGTGGTCTCTGCATCCAGGTGTGTGGTCTCTGCATCCAGGTGTGTGGTCTCTGCATCCTGGTGTGTGGTCTCTGCATCCAGGCGTGTGGTCTATTGGAAGTATATGATAGAAATGAAGGATACGTGAAGGTCAATGCGTCTCTCATCCATTTCTCATGGTGCCTGGCAGCGCCTGTGGCCTTCTGTCCTTGTATTGTAAGCACAAAAACCGACCCATAAGCGTATTGTAGCAGGGGTAAACCGTGACTTTGTCTCATAAAGATGAGACTGAATTAGGGAGACTGGGCTTTGTGTGGGTGGGACATTAAACACTTTCCTCTGACTATTCAGCTCACCTGCCCCCACTGTTGACCTGCTTCCACTGTTGACCTGCCCCCTGACCTACACTATGTCACTGCAGGAAGCTTTCTTCGGCCGCAACCTGATGGACACGACGACGATGGAGGACACTGCCCGGGTGCTGGAGGACATGGAAGTACCCGCGCCCCAGGGGGAGGATGCTTCCTGGCCCGACTCCCCCTCCCCTATGCCTGGGGTCTTCGCTGCTCACCATCAAATTAAGCTCAACAAGGTACGCGTCTGATGTCATTGTGCTGGGGAATCTGGGGTAGATGACATTCAGGGGCTCTGCTGCTACTTGAGGCCCTGGTACATCAAATACCTTGTACTGTTGTGTACTATCACCATCACAAGTACGTAGTACTGATTTGTATCATCACAGGTACCTGATATTGATGTGTACCACTACCATGTAATACTCTGAAAAGAGACTAGTGCGACAATGATGGTACAGAGTCACACCTCCACCTACCCTCCCGTGAGGTATAGAAGACACAGGAGAGGGTCATGCAACGCTGTGTATGTGGCAGGTCATACCCTTTGACTGTAGCTCCTGGACGTCTTCCAGACCACCTCACTTGTTAGGTGAAGCCAAGCACACGCAACTGGTGCGCTGCCTTCAGTATCTACCTCAGTCAGCTTGTATCCTAGATACTGAAAAGTATTTCAGTTTGCGTGTACCCTAGATTCTCAAATGTATTTAGTTCAGTGAGCTCATTTGAAAAGAAAAATGATAATGATAAGGATAACGATAACACACTCTGATATATGCTTTTAGATCAGAGGAGTCACATTGTATGGGAAAAGTATTTTATTTTGAAAACAGGATGCCTGTCATTCCCTCCCTCCTTTCTTCGGTCTCCTCTTTTTTTTCATTGAGGATGTAGGACTGAGGTAAAATATTTATTTTAGGAAACCAAATTTCAAGTAAACCAAACAGGGACTTTGAAGGAAATTCAGAAGCAAAGATAAAAAACCGACAAGCAAGCAACATTATGTTAATCTGTGTATTTGTGGTGGCCTTGCAGGAAGAATTGGATCTAGTAGCTGCAGCCCGTGAGAAGCAGCAGCAACACCTGCAACAAAAGCAGCAGCTACGGAAGACCACGCCAATTGCCCCTGCTGCAGTAGCCCCTACATCTGCTGCAGGAGGGGACGCTTCTGCTCCTGACACTGAAGCCTCCATCACCGCCAGCAAAGCCGCCGTTGTCAGCAAGGTCGTGCCCAAGGAAGAGACCAAGGTAAGGGGGAGGGTGGGGGAGTGTGGTACTTATGGGGACAAGTGGAGTGGCTGGGGCAGTGGGGAGGAGAAAATCTGGAGGTTACCGGGGGAAACGGGAAGATGGGGCTGCTTGAGCACTGGGAGAAAATGGGGGAGGTGAGACTGCTGTAGCAGTGGGGTAGACGGGGCTGCTGGGTAGTGGAGCAAGTGGGAAGGTGCTGGTGTAGTGGGGAAAGTGGAGGATGAAGCTACCTGTGCAATGGGCACAATGGAAATGAATGCACTTTTCCCTTAGGGAATACCGTGCGTAACTCAGCCGTTTGCTGTCTAGAAGGAGGCTTTCGTAGACGTGAGCTTCTAGAGAAAAATGCATATATTTCAAGTTGTCACGCAGTCCACATGACAGTAATTACGTACAAATTTCAATTAAGGTACTGTGGCAGTTGTAAAGAACTGCTCGTCGCTACTTGTTGAAAGTTGTCCTGTTTAAACGCTACCATATGAGTTAGTCTTCAAGTATTTGCGAGTTGTAATGTTCATTTTGTTGCCATTTATGGTGCATGCTCTTACGATGATCAGTGGACTATTATGAGTGCTGCTCTCATTTCATCAACCGTTTATGTACACTGGCGTGACCATTTCACAACCATTTATGTATACTGGAGAGAATCATTTGACCATTGTTTATGCACACTGGAGCCAACCTCCCAGTACACGGTGCACACCCTGCAGGAGGAGGAGCTGGGTGACGCAGACGAAGCGATAGAGGCGCTGTTTGGTGGCGGCCGCAACCTGCTCACCGACGACATCATGCGGGACATCATGGATGCTGAGATCAGTCATGAGGAGGAGGAGGATGTGGAGAAGGAGGAGTGTGAGGGCGTTACGTCCAGGTGAGAGTTTGTCACGTCCAGGTGAGAGTTCGCTATGTCCAGTTAGTAGGTAGAAGGCACCTGTGGTAAAACAATTTGTTCTTGGTAAAGCAAATATCTTCCGCGTAATATTGAGTAAATAAAAATGCCTCGACAGAAATTCAACGGGATTTTCGCAACTGTGGAGGAGATTCTGCAGACTTTGAAAGCTTTCATTTCAAATGAAGGAAGTGGATAATTAACTGGCTGGTAAATTAGGAGTACACCAGTGAAGAAATTTCTATCTATTGAAAATTTGAGTAATTTTTAGACTGAATTATCGAGTGGGTGAGCACGAGGAAAACAGTGGATTTAAACTTAGAAAAATTCACATGTTTCGTTCAAGTCTTCTGACGTTGCAAATTTCGAGTAGCTAATGAACGATTTTTTTTGCGCAGCAGAAAGGGGCTCTGCTCTATTTAAAATCTTGGATACCCGCTGACTTCTAAAGTTGTGAATTTGCATGAGGGTGTTTACTTTTTTTGTCGTACTAAGACCGCCATCAAGTGTAGCTGTAGGGCTACCTACACGCGTTCTGACTGTAAGCATTTCAGTATTCATTTGGTCTTTTTATTTGTTACAATTGATTTTGTAGAGTCCTAGTAGTATTCGGTCTCATCGATTGTGTGGTGCGTGCAGAGGCGTGGCTCCTAAACTGACGGACATACTTGGCCCAGGCTTCAACCTGGACGACGTCGCTGCAATCATGAAGAACCTTCCTGATGAGGCCCTTGAGGAGGTCACCAGCGCAGCTGTGGTCTCCTCTGCACCTTCAGGTAAGGCCTGGTCAGGTCCTCTGGCTTCATCTGGGTCATGGGCTCATGCTTCTGGTGCTTCTGGGACTTCTGCTTACCAATTTTGGAGTGGACGTGTGTGATTTTACATGGTAGGGTGGTCCCAACTTCTTTATGGAGTACTAGTGTGTATGCCCGTTAAAAACAACGGGTTTTAATATCATGCATATGAAGGAAGAACTTGAAGCTACAGATTCTCAGACCTAATCTGAAAGTCGACGTATTTAACTACCGGTATTTAAGGGCGATTTGCATTGTAATAACATAGGGGGAATTACACACAAAAAATACATAAATTCATTTATTTAAGGAGACACCTGGCGTTTTATTATATACTCTTGATAATTTAACTTTGGGAGTGATCTCATTTGGAGAAAAGAAAGATGACTAGACAACGATGGAAAAGAAGTAATTTCACTTCAGGAGTAATCTGGCCGGTCAGTGTTCTAGCTGTACCTGTATGTACAATGGACTTGGGAGTAGTACACAGTGGACCTAGTGGGTCTAATACAAAGGTACAAGATAACAAGCTCAACACTCAGCAACTACATCATTGTGTCAGAAGACTGCCCTCAGTAAACTCCCTTGTCTGATTGCAGGGGACGACAGCCCTGC
>VCRD01001800.1:20000-91884 GCA_006783055.1 Trinorchestia longiramus
GGAAAACCTGGCTACTTTGCCTGCTATATGACCTTCAGTTTACGTGACGTGTTGCCGAGCAGGTGTGGTCCAACACCAGCAGCAGCAGCAACACTAACAGCAACAGCAACAACAATAGCAGCAGCAGTGGCAGTGAGAGCACAAACAATTCACAACAGAGCCTCAGTTTGGAGGAGGATGAAGCACTGGGAGACAAAGCCACCAAGGCTGCCGTTCTCTACACCAACATCCACAAGCCCCACCTCCGCACTGACGGTGCTAGTAAGTCCTCATGTCTGCCCTACTGTCTGTCTCTCTTGTTTGTCTGCCTTCTTGTCTGTTTTATTGCCCCTCTTGACTGTCTGTGTGCCTACCTGTCTCCCTGTCTGTTTTATATGTATTTCTGCCTGTTTTGTCTGTCTGACTCATATCTCTCATGCCTGTCGACTGAAAAGTCTTTGTGTGTCTTATGGGACTTGTGCTTGTGTTTGGGAACAAGATTTGAGTAAAAGTAATATTACCACTTCAGCTTACCCTACTGCTGTCACCGGACCTACTGGCCAATTAATATCAGGTTGATTAAGAGTTTCCAACCAGCAAACCTGGCAGCAAATGATAAGTTTTACTGCACGGTTCTTTTCAGGTTTGAGTGTTTAATAATATTTTAATTAAAAGGGGTTTGTATATTTATTTTTATTGCACTTATGAATCACAGTATTTATAAAGGTATAGATGTATATTCATTTATTTATTGCACTACGAATTGCAAAGAATGGTTGATAATGGGTTTTATATCTTCATATTACACCACATTAATACAGAGTGTTAAATATTTCACCAATGGCTCAGCGAAGTGTACTCAAATCGGCAGCAAGGATCTTTGGATCAGGTAACCACTGTACAGCAGAGTGAGAGTGAATAAGTGTCGTCACTCTGACTGCAGGCTTTCGTCTACCACTACTACCACTACTACCACTACCACTACCACTACCACTACTACTACTACCACTACTACCACTACTACCACTACCACCACTACCACTACTCCACTTGCCGGTCATCCCTCGACACATAAGGAACCGTGCAAGCGACAGAACTTAGTGTGCATACCCAAGTTACTAAGACAAGCACTTCTAACGTACACGCCCTGCTGAAAACCTAGTGAACGACTAGGTCGTTCACACTAGTATTGGGTGATGGTGGCAGTATCAATTTACCTAGATCATCATGATCACATTATTAATACTATTGTTCTAGCGTTGGTGTTATAAAACTGGCAATGCTAGTGTGCACAGGTATCATCAGTATGAATGTTGTTCAATGATCATTATCCATAACAATCATTGTTACCTCGTTAATTAGTGAAGTCTGACGTGACAATGCACCGGTCACCATTATTCATTCATTTATGAATTCTAGATTTTGCCTAGCCAAGTAATAGCAATTTAAAAGCTTACAACAGCACCACACATCCTCTCCTCATGTTGCCCTGAGCCATGCTGGCTCTCAGTGATGTCTCTAACCGTTTAAACGCAAGCATAATCATGTTTGAATGCCATCATTACAACTTGCCTCTCCCTTCAGGTGTGGCGGACAGGGAACGCCAGATCAAGCGTATCTGGAAGGGCCTGGACGCAGAGCAGCGCAAGGAGTTCGCTGCGAGGGCGCGTGAGAACAAGAAGGACTACTACAAGAACAAGCAGGTGAGGCGTGGTGACTCCTGGTGCTTCTCTGATTACCCTCTTCTGAGGGTGAGGCGTGGTGACTCCTGGTGCTTCTCTGATTACCCTCTTCTGAGGGTGAGGCGTGGTGGCTCCTGGTGCTCTTCATGCTCTTCTGACTAACCTCTTTTGGGGCCCCTTGCAGTGATTCTCACTGCAGGATTTCAGCTGCGACTCTCTGCTGTTTCAGCGGTGACTCTCATTTCAGCGCACATGAGCGGTGATCCCTGCATTTCAGCCGGGATTCCTCACCATTGCAGTGGGGAGTCGCCACTATTTCAGTAGCCTCAAACAAACACACGCACTCTTCTGTATATATATGTGTGTGTGTATGTGTGTGTCGGCTCATACTTGAGTCTACACCACTCATTAGCACTCAATGGCACTGACATACGTTGCACCACTCACTCGCCCAGCTGCGCCACTCATTTCTACTTTCACGCGTCTTGATGCCCTTCAAATACACCACTCGGCACACAGCCACTCATAATATGAGAACAACATCATCATTCGGTTGTACACCGGGGATATCTACAATACACACACACACGCGCACCAGTGCATACTAATAAAGCCATATACTGTACGTACAAATAATACTGATATTCTTCTATACTGTGTGCTCAAATAATTTTGATATGCCTACATATATACTGTAGGTGCAAGTCATACTAAATAGTATGTAGTGTACTTGTATGCAGTGATGGCACGCAGTCCCCGCCCTAAAGACGTGCTTTCGTGCACCCACACGTCAGTGAATGATTTTCTCATTTCCGGCAATTGCTTCTGTTTATTCTGCTCTTGTCTCTGCCACGGCCAGAGAAGTTTAGCTCAAATATTTCTACTGTGACGAGCTCGTGAGTGAGGCTTGTGTCTGCACAGTCGTGTCAACTGGAGTACGGGCACCAGAAAGATGTCGATTTAAAAATGTAATTGCCTTTTTTTTCCAACAGCCAGTTATGAAACTTCAGTTATACCTTCGTCTTCTGTTGTTTCTCTTTTGGGTCTAATGATGAATGAAGGAGTATGAATGAGTAATTCATGTAGCTCGCCTGTTGTTCATAGTGAATAAACTGGTTATGATATTGGATGGTGAATACACAGGAGATAAGCCGCTGCTGTCTGTGTTCACCGAGTATTTACAGTACTTGAAATCTTCTTCTATCTTCGTCCTTGTCTTTCACTAAAGTTTTCTTGGAGGAACTGCTCGTCCGTGTCTGAATTTCGCAGATGCAGCTTTTAGAGGCGCTTTAGGTTGCTCTATAAGACCACGTAATCAATGTTGCGCGTGCAAGGCTTATGTGTGTATAAATGAATTAACTAAGTAAAATTATGTACTGCATGCCCTCACTAGAGGCGATTGACAACGAATATAACTCTTCACAATTGATGTTATTTTGGTTCCACAAATCTGAAATTTGGCCATCAGCTCCTTGATCGCCTGCAAGTATAATTTGGTTTATGAAAGTGCCAGCTAAAGAAGTTACTGGCATTGGAGGTGGCCACCTGGCAACTGCTGCTCGATGTTGTGAGTGCTCTGGTCATTTCAGTGACATTCAAGAGGGTAACTCGATCCAAAGTATCATAAGTCACAGGAGTGGGCTACTCAATTGCAGATTTCAAAAGTTACTCAAAAGAGGAACTCAATCGAAGGTGTATCAATTCTCCGTTATTTATTGAAACTCGAGACGGTAATTCGATAGAAAATTCATAATTTCTCGTCCATTAAGTTTTGTGAGCAATCAAAATTATCCGTAAGATAAATGTCCCCGACGCCAGAATTGGAGCAGCACCGCGAAACCAGAAATGGACGGGCGAGTTGTGCGTCAGGTTTTGTGTTCTGCTCAGCACGCTCACTAACAAGGCTCTGGTGTCACTAATGCCATCTTTTCATTGTTCCTGTATCGTCAATTAACTCACTAATTAGCACTAACACGCAGAACTAATACGGGAGGTGGATCGTAAACTGGAACTGGTTCGTACTGAAGACGCCGTTATGTTCATTGGTCCCCGCTTTTATGCCAAATTTCTCAATAAAATACCATATGGGTTTATGGTATACGTCTGCATTTATGGTATTCAACAGGTTATGAATGCCGCGGGTGGTTGACCTTGTAATCGTCCTTTAGAACAAACACTTCATCTTTACTACAATTTTTTTATTTTAGTTATATGACAGTTTGACTCTTAACTTACTTGGGATTCTCGGATTTGTGTAAGTAAACGGGTTTGTGCTATGATGATATTACTGTTGAAAATTACGCCATTCGGTCATGGACATCACGGAAATGCATAATCGAACCAGAATCCGTTTCCGAACCACCGTCCAAACTTCTACTGACTTTCTGTTTGGTGGCTTTTGTTGACTAACCTGTCCAGCGCGACGCCCTCCTCCCCGCCCTCCCATCAGTGCCGCCTCACGAAGCTGGTGGTGGCAGTGGCCTCCAGCAGCTGTTCTTCCCCAATGCCTTCCGCTGGGGAGGAGTCTGTAAACCCCCCTCATCCCCGCATGTCATCGGGAGGTCCTCCAAACGCCGTCGTCACGCCGATGATGTGTGCCTCGTCCGCTTCTGAGGGCTACAGTTCTGTGTGTCCTCCCACAGCAGACAGTTCTCCGTGCCCTCCCCTGTCAATGGACAGTTCTATTTCTCCTGTCACAACGGACAGATCCCTGTCTGTGGACAGCTCTGCTGGTCCTCCCCTCATTGCGGACAGTTCAGGGCGGACAACCGTCATGGCGGACACTGAAATATGTTCTTCTCAACCAGCAGACGGATCTCCGTGTCTTTCCCTCTCCATGGACACTTCTGTGCGTCCACCACTGACCACAGAGACTTCCATCTGTCCTCCACTGACCACAGAAACTTCTATTTGTCCTCCACTGACTACAGACAACTCAGCGTGTCCACTTACCGCTGACACCACTGATCTGGACACCATTGACCTCAGCGAAGTGAGCTCCTTGCCCATGTTTCCTTCATCGTCTGGGGAAGCGAGCTCAGCTGTGAGTGCTGAAATAACGTCCGGACGTTTAGGGTCTCCCGTTGCTGACACGTCCTCCCCTTTCCCTCTGACGGGCGTGGACTCCCTCTCTTCTATGCCCTCCTCCCCTCTCACTGACGACAGTGGGGATGACGATGTTGGTGAAGGAGCAACGTCGGGGACGTCTGTTTCTAGCGCTCGTGTGCTCAACTGCCGACGACGTGTCATTTCCTCGCCTTCGTCGGCGTCAGGTTCGTCTTTATCGTCTCCTTTTCTGCACCAGCAGCCGTCTCCCCCTGCTGCAGGTTGTGCGCAGGACTCAAGCGACGCCTCTGCGGAGGTCAGCGAAATCAGCTCGTCAGCTCCTGAGCTCCTGCGATCCTCTGACAGCTTGATTCGATCCACTGATGAGTATAACCGCTCTTCCGACAACCATAGTCGATTTGTGGACAACCTCAGTCGCCCTGTGGACAATCTTAATCGCCCTGTAGACAACCTCAGTCGCCCTGTGGACAACCTTGACCCGTCTTCGGAAAACGTGGACTGCTCATCGGACACCCTTATTGCTGGGGATTTGGACTTCAAACACAAAGGATCTCTGTGGACAGAGAGTGCTTTATCTTCCTCACCAGGACCCACTAGCTCACAGACTGCAACACCTGCAGCAACCTGCACGTTGTCTTCCAGCGTTGTGACCAGAGAGCTGCAAACAACTTCAGCATTTGTGCTCAGCAGTGGCATGGTCTCACCTTGTTCGCCGCTCCCTGATTTCTCCACTTCTTCAGGGTCCCTACCTACTTCATCAACTGTTTCCAATAGTGCAAGCCTGCCTGCTGGAACGAATACTAGAAGCGACATATCAACAGCGGGACGAATGCCCATTGTCGCTACTTCTCCGCTACCGTCGTCAGTTTCGTCTTTATCTGCTCTTTCGTCTCTAAGCTTCAACATCACTGTTAACAGCAACAACAACAACTTGAGCAGTCAGGGCACAGTATCTTCCGGCAGTAAGCAGTCAAACAGCAGCAGCAGCACTTCGTCCCGTCCAATGGCTCCATCGTGCAGTCAGCAACACAGCAGCAGCTCGGCCGCTGCTGAAGTGGACTCTGACCAGCACATCCGGGTCCTCACGCCCCTGGAGATCATGCAGACGCTGCCGGTGTTGCGACAGCAGGACTACCCTACCGTCTCCAGCCAGGACTACTCCTCTGGGCCTGGCTCTTTCTCTGCTGTAAGCTCAAGCCCTTCAGTGGTGCAGATTTTGTCAACTTGTCACCAGTCTTCTTTCACGGACACAACAGGAGGGTCGTACTCGACCAGCAAGACCTTCAGTTCACTGGGCATGCAGCGCTGCCGGACGTGTGTGAGTTCAGTGGTGCATTCCAGTGCTGAGTTGCAACACGTTACTGCGAGGACGTCCACTGCCAGCTGTGGTATCACCAAAAGCAATCCGCAAATTAACAGCAACAGTAGCATCGTTTTGCCGTCAGTGTCGCTGCCTGCGGACACTTCACTGATTCCATGCAACAGCTTCCAACGCACCCTTCTTCTCCACCATCCTCACCCCCAGCAGCAGCAGCATCATCACCACCACCACCACAACAAGCCGTACTTGTGGTCCAATAAAACTCCTGTAACGGCTAACGTGCAGCAGGAAGCTTCAATGGCCCTCATCCAGTCGACCGCGGCCGCCATCTTGCTGCCCTCAGGAAGCGTTCTGTCCCCCATTGGTGGTGGAGCTCTGAGCACCGCTGGTCACGCCCCCTGCGTCGCCAGCTCAGCTGGACAGACAGTTCTGTTCTCCTCTCAAGTGTCAGGCAGCAGCCAAGACTGCGTGTCCAGCAAGCGGGTGATGGACCAGAGCTCCTCGGGAACCACCACCTCCTCAACACAATCCTCCTCGTGCAACGACACCAGCCCCAAGTGTTCCCCTCTGACTCCCAGCACGGCCTCTGATGCTGACACTGCTCTCACTCTGAGCTCTGTGGCGCTGGCGGTCAGTCAGTCTACGTGTCTTCTGCATCGTGACCCCCCTTGTGTCCCCCTCATGCATCGTAACCCCCGTTGTGCCCTCCCTCCTGCATCGTAACCCCCTTGTGCCCTCCCTCCTGCATCGTAACCCCCGTTGTGCCCTCCCTCCTTCTGCATCGTGGCCTCCCTCCCTTTTGAGGGCACTCCCCCTGCCCTTACATATACGTTGCTGCATGACCAACATCTCGCTCCCCAACACGCGCCCCACGTGTGTCCTGCATGACACCCCAGCTTCCCCAGACACTGTGTCCCCACAGCCGGGATGTTGTCCCGTCGGGGAGTTTACAACCCCTGGACGTTGCCGTAATTTGAGGCTTCACTTCTGCATATTGGAGTGAAAGCTGTTTTCGAACACCGGTGTTGGTGGAAGTTCTGTCTTGGATGTGTTCTTTTTCTGTTCTGGTTTGTGTAGTGATGATCCTGTCGTCTGTTCCTGTCCAGTGCTCCGTTCTCTGTGTTCTCATTACCTTTTGTGTTGCCACTACTGTTTTTGTTCTCATTACCTCGAGAATGATAGAATCTACTCCAAGTTGCGTGTTGCACGTCACCATTATAACCTCTCATGTGGTCATGACTTCTCATGTGGTCATGACTTCTCATGTGATCATGACTTCTCATGTGATCATGACTTCTCATGTGATCATGACTTCTCATGTGATCATGACTTCTCATGTGGTCATGACTTATCATGTGGTCATGACCTCTCATGTGGTCATGACTTCTCATGTGGTCATGACTTCTCATGTGATCATGACTTCTCATGTGGTCATGACTTCTCATGTGGTCATGACTTATCATGTGGTCATGACTTCTCATGTGGTCATGACTTATCATGTGGTCATGACTTATCATGTGGTCATGACTTCTCATGTGATCATGACCTCTCATGTGAACATGACCTCTCATGTGAACATGACCTCTCATGTGAACATGACCTCTCATGTGAACATGACCTCTCATGTGAACATGACCTCTCATGTGAACATGACCTCTCATGTGAACATGACCTCTCATGTGAACATGACCTCTCATGTGAACATGACCTCTCATGTGGTCATGACTTCTCATGTGGTCATGACCTCTCATGTGGTCATGACCTCTCATGTGAACATGACCTCTCATGTGAACATGACTGCTTATGTGATCATAGTCAGGTAACTCCACGCCCATATCTCGATCATGCTCAGCCTGTACATTGCATGTTACTTTTGTGTAGTTGCAGTAACACCCAGTAACCAGCTGTCCCAGTAACCAGCTGTCCCAGTAACCAGCTGTGCCAGTAACCAGCTGTGCCAGTAACCAGCTGTCCCAGTAACCAGCTGTCTAGTGCACGTGAGAACACGTCAGCATTGTCCTGTCACGTCACAGTGCCGTGCTGGTCTGGCTTGTGAAGCACCGTCGTGTTATATACAAGAATATGTATGTCTTATATGTTATACATGTCTGAACATGTCTGTCTTATATGTTATACATGTATGAACGTGTAGAATAGAATAGAATAGAAAAAGGCATTAAAATCGAGCCGTTTAGCCCTATCTTTGGTTGCTACCCTAGTCCCAAGACGTCTAGAGTAAAGGTATCAATCATGCACTTACACCCCAAATACGTGAGCCAATTCAGTCACATATACGCACTTCACTCACGCACAGGCATTTTAGTCATGTACCTGTATTACAATCAGACACTGGCCCCAGGAGTTAGGGACATAAAATTAGTACGTTATAATGCTGGGGGGGTTTGTAATGCTATATTTGTCGAGACGATTTTAGAATGTGTTCACAGTGTTAACAGAAACGATGTTTTCGCGCAGCTGGTTCCAAGTTGCGGCAATTTTAACGGAAAACGGTTCATAGCTTGGGATGTCTTGAAGTTTCTCATTATTAGTTTTTGGTCGTTATTTCTGGTTCGCACATTACCGTCTCTTTCGAAAACCCCCTCCAGGGTAGCATGATTAAGGTCGTTAAGATACTTATAGGTTTCAATGAGTTGTCCATGCAGTTTTCTCTATTCTAGGGAGATATGATGGCTGGCTGCCTCAACCACTCCACTGCCTCGCTTATCTTTATATTTTTTCCCTCCAGTTTTCTATTTCCATTGTTTCTTTTCCTCTCACTTTCCTTTCATTTTTAATTTCCATTTGTTTCCATTTTTTTTCATTTCTAATTTCCTTTCATTTCCAGTTTTTGTGATCTAAGCACTCTTGCTTCTGCTGTATCCTGGCTGTTACTATTACAGATGCAACATTTCTTACATGTTCATATGTCGTTAGTCGACATGTGCGTGTGTCGTAAGTCGACATGTTTGTATGTCGTAACTTACCTCCATAGCTGTAAGCCTACTGAAGGCATGCAATTGTGTTAGCTATTTACTGGTCATGTGCTTTATTACTGTGCATTATGTGCATCTGTGACGCACATCTATTGTAAATAGATCATTTGTTTGCTGTTTCCTTATTAGAAATTGTTGTGTTCGTTTCTTGCGGAAATCGTGTTACTTGCGTTCCTGAATACTTGGGAATGCTACGCTAACTATTGTGTTTTAAGTGATCTTATTTCTTACTTGTTTATTCATAATTTTTCCTTCATTATTGTCCCTGTTCGTTTTTTGGGAAATGTTCAAACCTTGTTCAATTGTAATAACTTTCATTTAATTATTCTCGCATGTGTACAGCGAAGCTAATTCTTATTTGTGAACACATCTTTCCTTGTAATTTAAGTCTATTTTAATGATGGTATTTTAGTGTGAGTTTTGTGTCATGCAACACCCCCTCCTCCTGTTCACCTTAACAGTGAGACTTGCTTTTTATGTATAACTAGTTTTGACTTTACCCTTATTTGTGTGCGTGGTCTGAGCTGGAAGTTTTATCATCATTTCCTTCCTCAACAGGAACAACAGAAGGCCTTGCGTCATCAGCAACAACAGCAGACACAACAACAACAGCAACAACAACAACAGCAACAACAACAGCAGCAGCAGCAACAACAGCAGCAGCAGCAACAAGTGTCCACAGCTGCATCGTCTCCTAGGTTTGCTTCAACTTGCCGAGTTAGACTCGTTGACACAAAAATTAATTCATCAATTTAAAAAAAGATAGCTTCATCATGATGAAAGTTGGATGCATTTCTAACGTTAGATCCAGTGCTGGAGTTGCCAACTGCCTTGTTAGGAGGGAAGGAGATGCACCACGACTCTGGTGCACAACATCAGTTCACTTAAATGTACAGGAACACGTTCTTTGTGACATTTTAAAAGGCTTCTTTAATCGGGCTAATAACTTAGTTGTCTCCTAAACTGAAATATTCAGAATCTTTTTTTGCCCTAACGTGAAACATTCACAACTTTTTTTTACCCTAACGTGAAACATTTATCACAATTTTTCACCCTAACGTCAAACATTTATTCCTTTTTTTGGCCCCTACCATAAAACATTCATAACCTTTGGCTGTAACGTGCAGTATAACGTGATAACACGACCTCTTCGCCTCAGTTGTACCTTAACAGAAGTTTTGTCCCTGCAGCGTGATGGCCGACACCCTACACCCCGGTCCTGGGCCTGCTCAGCAGCACGTTGTGGGCCCCGTGGGGAGCTTTGGCAGCAGCACTGGGGCCATGATGGCTCCAGCTCCATCCCCAAGGCCGGGCAGCATTGCTGTGCCCACAACATCACCTGGCATGGGGCTTCTTCCCCAAGAAGGTCGTCGGATGGGGAACGAATGGACTGAAGACCCTGGGAGTACGGGGAGGCCTGTTGTGCTTCCCCTACAGCAGTTCAGACAACCCTTACCACCTCCCATCTCTACTTCCCCAGGCCTGAGGCTCAGGCTCACGCCTTCCCCTAATGGCAGTGACCCCATGCAGGGGGGAGACCTGCGAATCAGGATGCAGCTTCTACAGCCCCAGCAGCAGCAGTTCTTGCCCTACAGCGACGGAGGCCCTGGAGTGCCTGGTCGTATCGTGCAGCGTCCTCCGGGCTCTGGGGCTTTGGGAGGCATGGCACCCCAGCAGCAGCCTCCCCACATGTCCCCTCAACACCCCCACATGTCGCCCCAGCACCCTCATATGTCGCCCCAGCATCCCCACATGTCTCCCCAACACCCTCACATGTCTCCTCAGCATCCACATCTCTCTCCCCAGCACCCCCACATGTCTCCCCAGCAACAGAGCCTCCACATGCAGCCTTCTCACGGCCGACACCTGCAGCAGCAACAGCAACAGCAGCAACTTCACTTCCAACAGCAGCAGTTAAAGCAGCAACAACAGATGCACCACATGCTGCAGCAACAACAGTTGCAACAGCAGCAGCAGCTTCACGCTGCGCCTCAACTGCACAAGACCAATCCACCACTTCCACCTCCTCCTTCTGCTGTGCCTCCACTGTCTGTAGGAGGGGTGAACTCTGCAGAGGCGCCCCCACACTGCGTCGTGCCTGCGTCAGTGTCGTCTGCAGGTACTGGTCGCAATACCATCTCTAGTTTTGCTGATGCAATTTTAATAATTTTATTGATTTAGTCTCGATAATTTAGGTGACTCAGCCAGAGTAAGTCGACATGTGCATCCCAGAAATGAGATGCCTCTGATACAACACGAACTTTACGCTGCCCATCTAAGTATGTTTTTCACTTAATGGTCTTACGAAGACTACTGGTCATCTGACTTGAATAATCTTTCTTGTGTTTGTGTGGCCGCAATAATGCATGTAATATCACTGAGAGCGGTGAACAGAGGAGGATCTGTTTGTTCAACAGTTCACCGGAGTAAAAAGTCCACCAGACTGTGAATAAGTTAACAATAGAGCAAGAATTAGTGTGAGAAAATATTTTTATGGTCGGTTAGGATGTATTTTATGATGTACATTTGTTCTGAACTCTTTCCTCTATGAGTGTTGGCTGTGGGTCAGATGCATGGAGTCAGTGACCAACATACTGATCAATATACTGATAGATACCTGATGTGCAGATGACAGCGAGCCCCAGCTGCCGGAGTCAGTGACGCGGGACCTGGAGCAGTTGGAGCAGGAGCACCAGCGTCAGCAGCAGGTGGGACAGCTGGAGCAGGAGCACCAGCGACAGCAGCAGGTGGGGCAGCTGGAGCAGGAGCACCAGCAACAGGTGGCGGACTGCAAGGCTGTGGCTCAGCACCAGGCCACCACCGACCACGAAGACGATGACCTTGACGACCTCGTGCCAGAGGAGATACCTTCGATGGATGATGATGCCCTTTGTGAGTGTGCTGTCCTCTGGTGTTGTGTGTTGTCCTCTGGTGTTGTGTGCTGTCCTCTGGTGTTGTGTGCTGTCCTCTGGTGTTGTGTTATTAGTCTGCATTAAACGTTGCCACTCTTGTGCTGTTGAAATTACATTGGGACCGGGCAAGACTCTGATCTTAGGTTGATTAGGACAATGTTGGCAATCAAGAATGCAATCTTAACCACTCATCGAAACTATCCCGGCTGATGAAAACAAACTCCACTGATGCTCTTCAAAATTTAGCCTGAAAGGGCACTCTGCTGTCTACAATTACCACTCAGTCGTAACTGCCACTCGGTCATAACTGCCACTCGGTCATAACTGCCACTCAGGGTCATAACTGCCACTCGGTCATAACTGCCACTCAGGGTCATAACTGCCACTCAGGGTCATAACTGCCACTCGGTCATAACTGCCACTCGGTCATAACTGCCACTCGCCCATAATTACCTCTCAGCTATAACTTGTACTCTGCCATAACTGCCGCCTCTCCGTCCCCCAGCCACAAACCTGGCAGAGCTGCTCATGATGACCACAGAGGACGGGCATCACAAAGACAGCTCCTCCAGTGACCTGCTCGACGCCCTAGACAGCGACGTGCGTAAACACAGGTGTGTCTCTTTTGTAGTTCTGGTCTACAGGAAGTTACTAGTAGGTGTCGTAGTGGTGGAGGTGGTGGTGGTGGTGGTAGTAATAGCTGTAGTGGTGAGGGTATTACTAGTAGGTGAAGTGGTGGCGGCGGCAATAGTACTGTGAATGGGGGAATGAGAATTGTACTGGTGATAATATAGAAATTAATGACAATAACAGGTGTGTTCAAGTGTCTGTAGCGCGAACTCTGACATGTTCTATTTTATTCAGTGTGTTGTGTTGTGTTGTGGTTGTTGTTTCATTTCCATGCTATTGTGTTGCAGCCCCACCGCTACTGAAGCACCGCCCATCTCCTCTGTACCCCCCTCTTCCACCCCCACTGTCCCCTCTTCCCTCGCCTGCACTTCTGCAGCGCCTCCTGCAGCAGTTCCAACATCTGCAGCGCTGGAAGACCACAAGCCCTCGCCCTTCTTTTCCTCGGGAGGACTCGCTCCCCAGACCAGCAGGGGGTCCTCTGGCCTCACTCCGCCCCCCACAGCCCCCCTCATGGGGCGTGGCCTCATTGTAGCACGTGGGGGCCTCAGTAACAGGGGCGTGCCCTCACACATGGCCCACGTGATGACCCCAGGTGAGTTCTTGAGTAATGGTTGCAGTTGATGTAGTTCAGGGTGCAGTGCGAGTCACTGCCACGCTGGACGGGAGCTGCGTTCAGAGGACAGCTTTGAAGTCTCGCAAAGGAGGCACAGAAATTGTGTTGACTTGAAGGGAAGTGTAATTTAGCATCACGATATAAGGAGGCTGAGTGCAGCTGGTGAGAGATGGTAATTGAGACGTGTGTTTGTTAAGACTAAGCAACGCTGCATGTTGCAGCGTGGCACCACACAAACAAACGAGTGTGAGGCGGACACTACAATACAGAGGGTGGTGAGCTTCACCAGCAACCAAAGTGTAGGACCACAGGGAAATCTAGGAGCGTTTATTTCTAGTGAATGGAGAATGCGTGTGAGCGATGACGCATTTGCTGTCTTCTTAGAGAGTTTAGTTGTGAGAGAGAGGGGCAGAGAGAGAAGCTTTGCTGTAACGTTGATAACGAACGAAAGCTTGCACGTATATATACGTATATGTAGTATATATCACTTGTATATACAAACTATACCTAAATTCAATATATTTGTATTTATTTGGATTGCAATATATGTATATTACTATTATAAACTTATATGAGATGGACATGTACAGGTGGCTACTCAGGTGGTATGCGTCTAGCTGGTGCTCCTCAGCAACACATGGTCAGGAGTCCTCTGCACCAGCTGGGTGGGGACGGGGTTTCCCATCCTCCCCCTCCTCCTCCACCTCCCTACCCTGGACAGCCGCCTCCATACCCCCGACCTCAGGTAAGTTCCTTTACCTTGTCTCTATTGTTTAATTTATGTGTACCTCCCTCATCAGTTATCTGTGTCGTGTCTACATCACATACATAACTCATTACGTCATCTGATGTCACGTGTACTATACGAAGTACTCAAACTTGTATAACTGTTTTGGAGCGCCGGGGCTTGTAGACTTAATTCTTCCGTCTCTTCTATCTCCAGACTTTTCATCTTTATGGAGTTTTGATTGCTGAGGAGTTTGATGGCTTTTTTTATTCTTTTGTGCGTTTATTCTCGACTTCAGTGAGAGACTAAGGTGGTGTTTGAAAGTTTTTATAGGTTAGGAGGAAACAGAATGTGTGTGTTTGTGTGTTTTGCTAATTTTGTTGAAGTTTCGTTGTGTGACCACACGAATTTTCTGCTCGCTCTAAAGTTTATTGAGTCGCGCAAATTGTTCTGCTTTTATCAAATGACACAACGGTGTGTGTTGTTCATGTAGCTCGTGTGCCTCGCGTGCTGCACTGTACATACCTTGCTACATTAATACAAATAAAGGGGCACAGTGTAGCATGCATTACAGTGGACGCTGAAGAACTGCACCTGCTCAACCTATTATAGGACATGGGACTACGAGTGTTAAGTGACTCGGGTGGGGGTGGTGGCATGGACAATCAGAGGTTGAGAACCACTGGTGTACAAGAAGTTGCGATCATCCGACAGAAGTTGCGAAACTTGTACAGGGTGGCCCATAAGTAAGGTACCTTTTTAAAACTATTATAGCTATAAAACTACAAACGGTAAAAAGATTTGGTTAATTCAGAAAGAATGATATGATTTTAAAGTTTTCTACCAGCGTATCGAGTCGACCGACAGTCACAGCATATTACCCAGAAAATTCATAAAATCCGCCCCCAAAAATGATTCGCTGCGCAATAGAACAACGAGCAAAAATAGTGGAACTTTACTTCCGATGTAATTGTTCGGTTACTACAGTTCAGAGGAATTATAGGAATATTGATGGTATTGAAAGAAGTTCTTCGAAGAAGTGCATAAAAAACTGGTATTGAAATTTATAGAAACTGGGACAACAGCAGAGAGACAACGTTGGGGCAGGCCATGGACCATACGAACTGGCACATTTTCACCTCAATGGTTTTGTTAATAAGCAAAATTGCAGATTCTAAGCTTCAGAAAATCCAAAAGAAATTCATGAACGTCCACTTCACTCAGCTAAAGTAACAGTATGGTGTGGCATCACGTCGTCGGGGATCATTGGACAATATTTATTTGAAGATGCTAATGGTGATGCAATTTGTGTTAATGGAAATCTGTATAGACAGATGATTCTAGAATATTTGATACCTGAAATTGGAGATAATAACACAGAGATAACATTTTTCCAACAAGGTGGAGCTACAGCGCACTCAATGCAAATGCTAAAAGCAATTTTTCCAAATAGAATAATTACTCGCTTTGGTGATATACTGTGGCCGCCTCGATCTCCAGATTCAAGTGCTCCTGATTTCTTTCTCTGGGGATACTTAAAGGAAAATGTTTACATTGAAATGCCTGATACTTTACAGGAATTGAAACTAAACATCATTCAAGAGATCAACAACATTTCACCAGAGACATTTAAGGAAAGTAATGAACAGCACCGTTGAAAGAGCACGCCATTGTTTGACTAATAATGGAGGTCATTTAAAAGATTTTGTACTCCATAGTTAAACGTATTTTATTGTTTGATTTATAAATTTATATTAAACTTTGAAATTTCTTCTTTCATTCTGAATTAACCAAATCTCTTCACCATTTTTAGGTGTTGAGCTATAATAATTTTAAAAGGGACCTTACTTATGGGCCACCCTGTACTTGTTTTTCTTCAGTTGTGTTGCTTGTGTAGAATTATCATAATTCTAATTATTGTATTGCTGGTTTGACCACAGCAGCCACTGCTTGTGTGAAGAGAAATGGAGCAGCTCATCGGGGCTAACAAATGGAAATATTTCCTTGTTTTGCATCAAAGATTTGCATGATCTGAAAAGTCGTTCACTTCATAATTAACACGTGGGACTGGTCACAATATTAAAAAGGGGCATTTTGTTGTCACAAGCTGGCTTGGATCCTCGTAACAAGGGCGTTAGATCAGCTACTAATCGTGACAACAACATTCCTACCTAAGCTACGCAAATAATTTATTTTTAAGCTATAATAACCACTGATGGTGTCCGCTGTATGAGGGATTCTGGTTGTGTGTGGGTGGCATGCGGTTGGTTGGGTGTGGTTGCCAGGTGGTGCTTGTGGTTGACGTTGCACACCTTAACACAGATGGTGGAGCCCGGTACAGGTGGTGCAATGCTCATCAGGAGCACCCCTCACCACCTGCTTCAACAGCAGCAGCAACAACAGCAACAACAACAATCCCCTGTCCCTATGCCTCAACACTCCCCTCACTCCCTCTCCTCCCAACACTCACCCATCCCTCTCCCCCAACTCTCTCCACACTCCTTGCCTCCTCACTCCCCCATGTTGGTGTCCATAGCGGGCCCCGTGTCCCCCCGGATGCACCCCCACATGCTGTGTTCCCCTCCCTCGCTGTCCCCTCATCCCCACCTTCCTCCACAACCCCACAGGCGGCCTCTACTCCTCCAGGTGAGAACTAGCACTCCTCCCCTGACCTTGACATCCCCACGTCCCCCTCTCTCACGATGGAAGGAGGCTTCCCACCACCCAATGTAGGTAGAGGTAGGCTGGTCAGTGTCGGCCTAACTAGTCAACAATCACCACTACGCAAGCGTAACACAAAAGAAATAGAATAGAAATTCTCTTGCTCTCAAAGCTTCTATGTCATTCCTGTGGCTTTGTTTTACACACCCGTCCTTTTTTTGGTCCTATACCCGTTTCTTTTCTGCTTTTTTCAACTCGAGACATTTTCTTTAGGTGTAAGACGTCCTTTTCAATGAAGCTCGTTTTGGCTTGTTCAATATATCATTATTTACATAATAAACAATAATAATGCTCACTTTGAATGTATATTTTATTTTAAACGCTATTTCTTTGGTGTTAAACTCTGCGTTAGTGGTGCATATGTCGTAAGAGTTACGTCTATGCATGCGAGCCCTAGAAACATAAGATCACTTAAAGCGCCAGCCAGTTGACTAGCCTTACGTTGCCTGTGTGTAAATTGAGAGGCTGAGGCTGTGCAGCTATAGCCACAACAACCGTATAGCAGCTATACCTGCAACACCTGTACAGCAACTCTAGCCACAACACCTGTACCTCAGCTGTAACCACAACACCTGTACAGCAGCTGTAACCACAACACCTATACAGCAGCTGTAACGGCTGCTACCGTCACGGTGGGTGTTGTACCGTCGATGTTTATGCACTCCACCTCCACCCTCCCACCCCTAAAAACAGTTTCACTTTCCCCAGTGAACCCCCATCTTCTCTCCCCCTCTAGTGCTTATCGCTGTACACAGCACAGCAGCTGTACTGTGTACACAGCACGGTAATTGACGGTTGGGTGACAGCTTCTTGGTTACCAACACTTGGTGGTTGTTCGTTTACCACATTTCTGTGTGTACACTGTACAACACCTCACCAGTGTACACTGTACACTATCTCATCAGTGTACACTGTACACCATCTCACCAGTGTACACTGTACACTACATTAGAAAGGTAGGCACTTTTTTGCTTGCTTGTTAAATTATACTCGACGTCTTGTTTGAGGTACAGGGAGGTAACTGCAGGACTTGGAACTTCTGTGTAGCCTCTCGTGCTTGTTTAGTCTGTCCCATGCTAGTCAAACTCGATGGTGGTGCCTCTTTGTGGTCTCTACCATCCATGCTAACCAACGGGCTGTTCTCTACCATACATGCTAGCCAAACTAAAGGATGGTGCCTCTTCGTGGTCTCTACCATACATGCTAACCAAACTGGCTGTTCTCAACCATACATGCTAACCAAACTGGCTGTTCACTACCATTTATTCATACCCACCAGCCACTGTGGACATCATCTTGTGTAACCTAGTGGCATGAATTACTTACGCTTTTCGCAGGTAGCTCTCACTGGTACTGTTTGGGTTATGGTAGAACCACTGGTTGAGCGTTCATGATTGTGCTGCCAGTTTTTCTGTTGGTCACACTGAAATTACTGTACCATCACGTACTTATGAAACTTGAATCAGGTATTTACTTCAGTGAGCTTGTATCCTAGACACAATGTTGTCAGCTGTGCCCTGCAGCTGGCCAATCGTACAGGTACAGCTGGTGTGAGCACTTTATACGTAATTGCACAGTACCATCGTGCACTATTAATATTTATCTGTTACTTTGTTAGGGTACTCATGCGAGCTTAACCCTCTACCGCCGAATGTCACCTACAGGGAACAAAGAAAATGATTCAAATTGTTCTTACATTGTCAGGCGTAGGAAAGTTATGCCGGTTGTCTCTGACACAGAATATGTTACTGTTGTACTGACGTCAACGACCGCAAAATATTGTTATTGGCGCTCAGTAGCAGTCAAGTTATGGAGTGTGGACGAGTTTTTCTTGATGAAGTTATAATTGAGGCGGTAGAGGGTAAGTGTGTGTACTGTTGAGCATACACCTCTTCCTCCCCATGTGTTCTGCACACTCGCTTCTTTCTTGTTTGTTTGTGGTTTGTACTGGGGCTTTGGTGCCCGTGTTCTGCTCCCATAGTTTCTTTCACAACAAATTCAGTCAATTGTGGGTACGTGAAGACAGGTTTACTTGTGGCTCTGTTGACAAGATCGCTACCTTGATAGAATAAGTATGATAAAAAATTGCAGTTCAGAAATCGTTGTATTGTTTCTCACCTATCTTGGTGTTGAGCACATCTATGTTTATTGATGTAGCATCCTTTTTTGTTATTTTTGATGAGCACTTTAGATCGCACAGTTGTCGGTTCAAATTTCGACACAACATTCAGTTTCTACCTGCCATTTGTCGTTGAGATTATGGTAATTATCTCGAGGTCTCCCAACAAGCAATGCACGTGGACAGTTGTTCGATTTACTGTCGATTTCGTGTGAGCGCTTTTCAAAATCTACAGGAATAACAACGAAAACGCTATTGTTTTACAGCAGCAGCAGCAACAACAACAACAACAGCAGCAGCAAGCACAGCAACAGCAGCAGCTTCAGCAACAACAGCAACAACAACAGCCTTCAAGTGATGTACATTATAAGGTAGCAGTCGTGTTTATTGTAGCGTATTCTGGTTACGGTGTGATTCTCTCTCTCGTGCTGCATCGTGGCCTGCTACCATTGGTCCACCATTCTAGCCCACGTGTGCTGTTGCTGCTTAATTGTGGCCCACGGCTGTTATTGGTTCATAATTGTGGCCCACGGCTGTTATTGAGCTATAATTGTGGCCCACGGCTGTTATTGAGCTATAATTGTGGCCCACGGCTGTTATTGAGCTATAATTGTGGCCCACGGCTGTTATTGGGCCATAATTGTGGCCCGCGGCTGTTATTGAGCTATAATTGTGGCCCACGGCTGTTATTGGTTCATAATTGTGGCCCATGGCTGCTATTGGAAGCTTGTGGGATTTTTGGGCTATAATAAATAATAAAATACATAAATAATATAAGCTGCATCTTCGCTACGACTAACCCATAATAGTGAATGCCTTCCTAGTTTTATTCTTTTTCTACGCTAAATGCTTCCGTGAATTGACTTTTTCGCTAACTGCATCGAGTGAGAGTGATTTAATTCTAACTGCATCGAGTGGATTATGTTTCCTACCTGCATCGAGTGAAATAGCCTTACTTCTATAAATACATCGAGTGTAGTTTCGATTGTTTTTACTTCGTAAAGTAATAAACAAAATTACATTTTTGCCTATATTGAGTGTAATAATTGTCTTTTCTTCCTATTGTGATTGTAACTATTCCGTCTTTCCTGTCTATTTTAACTCAAATAATTTCCTGTTTTCTTAGTTCATTCCCTGAGTGAAGAAACTTCTTATTCTCTTATTACGAGGCGTGTTTTGAGTGTCACTTTCTTATAAAAACCAAGAAAAAGTTATAATTTTACCACGTTTTAAAAAGTTTATTCGCATATGAAAGCCTGGCCTTTAATCTACTTTTCAACCATTTCTTCTTACACAATATATTTTTCGGTATAATTTTCAGGCACATTTCAACACATTCTATCGTGCGGCCAGCTTTTGCGTTTAATCCTGAAAATCTGCCGTCTGATTTTGTAACCGCCGAACACGGTGGTGGTGTCGCCGTAGCGGTACTCGGTGACCTGCAACACAAGAGCACAATGACTGGGTGACAGGTCAGGGCTGTGCTGTCGTGATCAAGTTGTTCTCAGCAATACAACGTGGTTCGATAAACCACGCGTGGGCAAGCATTATAAATATCATTCTGTAAGTCTTCATTATGCCATTCAGCGGCCATAATGTTTTCTTTATACACGTCACTAATCTGGCGATAAATTTTGGCTGCTTTCAAGTCTCTATTTAAGAAACAAATGGTAACGCTTATTTCATAATATGCAGGATTTTCATTGGCCTGAGGCATATTAAATGCATGAAAGCAAACGCTAACTTGAACAAACGCTGCCGTAATGGCGTCTGTGGCTAGATATAAGATGAAGGGACTTAGAGCGCAGGCCATGACGGTGACCGCAGTGATGCAGTGGCCGTATTTCAAAATAGTACTTCAATATTACGTCTAGTATATTTCAAGTCAAGTAACTCCATTTTTCTTGATATAGTTTAAGAATGCAAGAACACCCTTTCTTCTGCCTGCAATAAAATGATGAATGTTTTGGTTTGCTGGAAAGTGACTTGCGTCTTTGCCTCTTTACCTCAATGATGTTTGCCTTGAACTTCTTGCATTTATTCTTGCTCCTTCCTACCTTTAAGATTACTAGGTGCTGCAAGTGTTTATGTGTGAGTCTGCTAGTAAATGACTTGCCTCCTGGTGAGCGCTACTGCTGTGGCTGCTAACTCTGTATTAGTAATAGAGCTGCTTACCTCCTGGACGCGGCAAGTTCTAGTTGCGCTGTCTTAGCATTATAAGTCCTGGCTTCCCAGTGTTCCGTTGTAGCATAGCAAGTAGGTCTAGTGTCCAACTGTGGCATATTTGTTGGTCTAAAATCTAAATAGACCAACAGGTTACGTGAGACCAGTAACAGCGCCGCCCTCTTTGAAAATGGTGCGCTTTTTGGTTCACACACGTTTGGAGGACTGCGCGCCGCGTGTAGACGTTTACATAGAGTGTCTGGGCAGTGACGAGGGCTAGTGGATGGAGAGAGTGAGCCTCGTGAAGGCGGGCTGCGAGTCAAGTCTCAAAAAATTGATTTAGTTGTTCCCAGGCGTCTGTATTCCAGTCTGGGGACACAGCTCTACGTCTTGAATTTAAAATTGAACGTGTGGACTATGGAATATTATTCTCACGTGTCCCACGTGTGATGTAGTGTTCCCACGTGTATCAGAAGAGCGTGACGTCTCCAAGTCACGCTGAAGAACAAGTCCACTTTCGCTTGGCTTCCTAAGGCAATCAGTTCGCTATTCTTTGTTTCAACGTCCTGTTGGAAGTCCACGAACACAATGTCACCCTCGTGAATGTGAGATACTTTTCAGTTGCTTTGTAACTGACGGTAAACAGTTCGACAAGTGAGCGTTTTCCTCTAAATGAAACAACTGAACACGAGGCACAACTGAAACTGTCCAGTAATTCTAACTGACAGAGACCAGCTGTTCAATAGGAACAACTGAGGCACAACTTGTTTGTCTCACAGCTGCCACCGTCTTCCAACTGCCACCGCCTCCACCTCGATTCTTGGATCTTAGCAATAGATGTTTGGCCAATTATAATTGAAATAAAAATTATACGCAAATTGTCTCACGCAAATTATAATTGCGTGAATATTGACCGTGTGAAATAATTATTTCACACGGTCAATATTCACGCCTGTCACCACGGAGGGAGCAATCACGACCACAACACGCTGCTACGTCCACCACGTGCACGCGATTGCATTACTTCGCTAAGGTGCGTCTGTGGTTGACATCATTTCACCAGCCCAGGACTCTGACGCTACACTGCAGTCCGTGCGATCACGGACTTCAAGTGTCATTTATCTCGTCAACTACGCATTAAGTGTCCTCATTTATCTCAACCACGCATAAAGTGTCCCCATTTATTCCCTCAAATAACTACGGGTACCTGCATTTTCGTTCTATTTTCCTATTTTCGTTCGCTGGAGTAGTTCACTTGATCCGTGGTATGCATGCCGCACGTGCTTCTCTTATCTAACCAATAATAACTTGTCTATACTTTATTAGCAAATGGACAGGTTTTGCTCATGTTTGGTAACACAGTTTAGTGTTGACGCATCTGCATGTCACTCTAGCTTTTAGTTCTCTACCCTCTTTAGTTGGGGTTGTCAGCGTTATAGCGTTACAACACTTACAGGTGTGTTGTAACGCTGAACTGCTCCTACACTCATACTGGAAACAGGCTACTGGTCACAGGGACGTCGTTCCCTGCTTCTCACTGTTGCCTGTGTGTTTGTTTGTTACCAACCTTGTTTGAGTAGGAATAATTCTGCATCTTCATTCGCACGCTCATGGTTAAATGATACATCTTATGGTAAATAATTAATATTACGGTAAAATAAAGAATCTCTTGGTTAAATGAATTTCTTCAGCGTGGGGGAAGTAATTGGCGCTTATCTACTCATGACTCGCATTCATGACATGGGTCACTTCCATAGACCTGCCTGCTGTCAATACCTGCATCAGAAAAATGACAGTTCTAGGTTTCGATCGACGCCATCAGTAGTTCCCTGGGTTCCCTTGCGGCAGAATGAGGAAATAGGCAGTACTTTTAAAACTATCCTCGTACCATCCCGACATTCTGCATTGTACTGCTCCTTATGTATTGTGCCACACGCTTTGTATTGTGCTATTTTTACCATGTCTTCTGCATTGCACCACACTTTCTTTATTGTAACACACGTGCTACGGCAAAGCTGATACTCATCACAGCGTGTCTTGTATCAAGTGTCTTAAGGATACTGCAGGTAGGAGTATTGAATTTCCCTGTGTAATTCTCCTAGCTTACCTAGGGTTAGTGGAGGTCGGGATATGTATTCCTAATGTCTTGACATCTTTTTTGCCGTTGGCCTTGACTGTCGACATCAGTGAGGAAAACTAATCAATAATACGAATACTATTATAGCATCAATAACATTACAACATAAATAATAACAACACTAGTATCACTAACATCAATAATAGTACAGGATAAATATTAGGGAGGGCTCATAACACACTGAAATGTGCTGACAGGAGCAGCCGCTGCTGATTGAGGAGCTACTGGAGCAGGAGAAGCTGGAGCAGCTGAAGCAGCAGAAAGCTGCAGCTGCAGCGGCTGCTGGGGACGTGTCTTGTGATGATGCAGCTGCAGGAGCTGACTCCCCCATGGCGCATTCCCCCGCCATGCAACTCACTCCCCCAGGTATTTTATAGATACTCCTGAGTATTTATTTCAGTGAGCAGGTATCCTAGATACTCCAGAGTATTTACTTCAGTGAGCTTGTATCCTAGATACTCCAAAGTATTTACCTCAGTGAGCTGGTATCCTAGATACTCCAGAGTATTTACCTCAGTGAGCTGTTATCCTAGATACCACGACTGACATGATCCGTAGGTATAGGACAGCTGTATGCAGCGAGTGTAGACACATAGCTGTCCCAGCCAGCACGCTGTGACGTGCAGTGGACTACAGTAACCGAGTTCTCGTACAGGTAACATGGCGTGTCGAGGGGTGCCCGGCAGCATGGGGGTGCCTCAGCCTCACTACTCCCCTGGAGGAGTAGTCACTCTGCCCGGCCAGGCCCCCATCATTAGACCGGGGGGTATCCGACCCCCACACGACCCCGGCATGCATCCTGGTGAGTCTCGCACAATAATTACTACGGTAACTGTGTGGTCACTAGTTACAACACTAATTACTGAAGTTACTGCTTCGGTCGCTAGTTACAACACTGTAATTACTAAGGTAACTGCTTCGGCTTCTAGTTACAACACTGTAATTACTAAGATAACTGCGTAGTCACTAGATACAACACTAATTATTAAGATAACAAGTAATTTAGTGAGTGATGCAAGTGTTGGTGTTCACAGCGTTGCTGCAGGCGGGGTCCCTACGGTCCACCCCCAGCAGCAGCGGAGGGCCCTCCGTCACACCGAATGTGGGAGGCAACAGTACAGGGGGTACAGTCTCACCCCTCCGCTCCCTGCCCGCCCCTCCCGCACCTCCTACCAGCCCGCACACCGATGCTGAACGCCAGCAGGTGTGTTGTGTGTTTGTGTCTGTATGCTTGTGTGCACAATGTGTTTGTGTAGTACACCGTGTATATGCTTGTGTATAGCACACAGTGTATATGTAATGCACTATGTATTTTTTAACCCTGGGACACTGAATATGGGTATAGACGTCACTAGCCTCGGGCAAACTATACCCACGTTCAGTGCTCCAGGGTTAATTGCCTAATTTGTAAACATGTACGAAAGCCGTACAAGAAATGTAGTACAGCAAAGTTTGCCTTCGTATTGTATCGCACGTGTGTGCATGTAGATGCAGCCACGTGAACCAGTGGATGCACACACTTGTGTGAAAACATAAATACATCTGCGCTAACAGTTGCCCGAATGCATTTGAAATGCCCTCATGAATGTATGCATACATGCTTATGAAATCTTTCACCACATGTCCACATGCACTGAACACGTTTAAATTGTACGCTGCTAGGTTTTCAGGCGTGTGTTCATACACCATACACTCTCAGTAGTGTGTTCACACACACGCACACGCGCATGGTGCTCACACTCACACGCACACGCACACGCACAGTGTTCACACTCACACGCACAGTGTTCACACTCACACGCACAGTGCTCACACTCACACGCACAGTGTTCACACTCATACGCACAGTGCTCACATTCACACGCACAGTGTTCACACTCATACGCACAGTGCTCACATTCACACGCACAGTGCTCACACGCACACCTACTAATAGCGTGTTGGTGTGCAGGTGCTGGTGTATGAGCGGTGGCTGGCTAAGCAACAGACGCTGCTGTCGGTGCAGCAGGCCACTTATGAAGCAGAAATCACCAAGCTGAGGAAGCAACGCAAGAGCCTCAACAGCCGCCAGCGCACACTCCGCAAGCAGGGGCAGGTGTGTGTGGGGGTCTGTGTTAAGGTGGGAGGTTTCTTTCTTTGTGTCGTTGTATGTATGAACTTCAATCTCTTCTTGTCCAATAGAGTAACTTAACTTTTGTTTACAATAAGGCTACTAAATTTAAGCTGTTAACCTGACATTTTCACTGTGAAAACGACTTGCACGTTGCAGGAGTTGGGTCCAGCTGAGGCAGCTGACCTGGAGCGTGTCCAGCAGCAGGCAACGACCGTCCAGCGTACCCTGGACCAGTGCAGGAAGGCTGCTAGACACCACAACATGATAGTCAGCGAGTACACCACCAAGAGGGAGGCCCAGCTCAAGCAGCGCCCTCTGGGTGGCGGTGCAGGGGTACAGCACCTCCAGCAACAGCACCTGCAGCAGAGGCAGGGTGTTGGGGCCAGTACAGCCATACAGCCTCACTTGCAGCAACAGCAGCAACAGCAACAGCCCATGCACTTGCAGCAACATCTACAACAGCAGCAGCACTTGCAGCAACAACAGCACCTACAGCAGGCAAGGATGCCTGGTATCCTACAACAACAGCAACAACAACAGCAGCAACAGCACATGTCAGGGATGATGCAGCTACAACAACAGCAGAGGTCTCCTCAGTCCATGGGGATGCCTCATCACAGTGCATCTCCACTGGGAGGTCACTCTGGCACTTCTCCGATGCACTCATCTTCTCACAGCCCCCTCATGTCCCCATCTCCGTCTTCTGTGGTAGGAGGGATAATGAGCCCCATGGTTCCTTCTCCCCATACCCCTATTGCATCCCCCAGTTTAGTGGCAGCCCCGCAGCATTCCCCGCATCCCAGTGTTCCTCTGCATTCCCCTAGCAACGCAACCTCGGGAGATGGGGGCTACAGTCCCCACGCAATGCCCTCGCCTTCATATTCCAGTACCTCATCATATTCTCAGGTGCCAATCTATCCCCCCCGCTCTTCTCCTTTCCCCCCATCAGGAGCTCCGCCCCCACCTGGTCTTCTGAGGCAGCAGCAACAGCTTGTGAGGCGTTCATCTATGCCGTCTCCTTCCGCCTCTCCCGCTATGCCTCCCCACATGATGCCGGCCATGTCTCCCCATCCTTCGAAACACTCTCCGGCGCATGATCCTGCTGGTCATTCTCCTCTTCACAACCCCTCTCCTAGACAGAATCCATCTCCACTCCAGAACCCATCTCCTCGACAGAACCCGTCACCGTTACAAAATCCTTCACCTCGCCAAAATCCTTCTCCCTTGCAAAACCCATCACCTCGACAAAATCCTTCGCCACTGCAGAATTCTTCGTCTGTGCCGCCTTCAAGCAACCCAAACAGCAACCCAGCAACACCTCGTTCGACTCCCACTCCAGACCACGGGGTCCAATACCAGCTACCACACTCTGCACCTTCCTCTGCCAGTCCTGGAGGGGACCACTCTGGAGGTGGAGGCGGAGGCGGACCAGCGCCTTTCGTTGCATCGCCTTTCTGTGGAGGAGTGAAGTTGGGTGGGCTTCGGGGCGGTGGCTACCAAAAGTCCCGTTGGGGATACTTCAAGTTTGGTTTGAAAGGTGGTCAAGAGACGACATCGACTTACACCACCACTACCACCACAACTACCACTACTACGACTAACGTCACCACCACCACTACTACGACTACCACTTCTACAGTCGCCCCCAGCAGCAGCCTCTTATCAAGCACTAATACCAGCAGTAACAACAGCTCCATATCCGTCACCTCTGATAACAGTAACACCTCTCTTGCTAGCTCCTCTACAGTTTCCGACTTCCCGACATTTGTCTCGCTCTCCAAGAGCGTCGGGCACAGCATAAACACAACTGGCAACTATAGTGATCCTGTGTACAGCTCCTCGACTAATGCATCTCACAGCCTCCAGTTCGGTAGTCCTAGCGTCCATCCTTCTACCATATTGCGGTCATCTGCTGATGCATCAACCTCAGCTGCCGCGCAAGTGTCCTTTGTTGACTCCATGAATGTCTCCTCTTCCTTGTGTCACGTTCATCTTTCCAGCTCCGGTATAGTGCCTGGTACGCCTGTCAATGTTGGGTATTCCACATCCGTTGCTGGCGCTGTACCAGGGTTCCAGGCACAGCTGATCCGAGGACCCACAGCAGGAGTCATCAGCACCGGAGGAAGCAGTACCAGCGGCATCATGAGCGCTGGTGTAGGCGCCTCTACAGGTGTGGTCGCTTCAGGCATCGGCACCACGAGTGGCGGGATCAGTTCATGCGGCGGCAGCACGTCTGGCATCGTCAGTGCAACTACCAATCTAGGTACCACGATTGGTCTTCTTGGATCTGGGATCCGTACCACTACTAGCATTGTTGGTACCTCTCTTGGGATAGGCACCACAATGGGTGTTATTGGTGTTTCGTCCACAGGTGGAGATGCGGTTAGAACGTCTGGTATTTTCAGCTCCACCGCTGGAGGGGACTCCTTAACACGATCTGCTTTGGGAGTTCTGCCTGTCACGGGAGGTCGTGTGATGCTGGACTCATTAACCTCCAGCGTCACGTCAGACCCATCCATCTCTCATGTGATCTCACGTGTAAGTGGAACCATGTGTACCAGCGTGGGGGCGGTGTCCAGTGTTGGTGTCTCTTTGGGGAGCGTGTCTAATTCGGGGGCGACCTCAGAGCCCACCGTGCTCCCCCAGCCGCCAAAGAGCTCGATCCCTCCGTCGTCTCGTCACCAGGCCTTGATCGGCATCCCTGGAGGGGGGGCCATCCCGTCCCACGTGCCCACTTACGCGTCCCATTTCATCACAGCCCAGTCTGTCGACGCTCTCAACTCCAGCACCGTAGCCACTGCTGCCAGTACGCTTACCACTCCTGCACTGGCGTCACGCCCTTTACCTTCCCTCCCTGCTCACCTTCCACAGCACATCCCTCGCTCCCACGTGGTGGTTGGAGCGGGCCATCAGCCTCCCGTTCGCACGATGCTTGTCAAGGGGGGAGTTGGTGGTCCCGTTAGGATGATGATGATTCGACAGCCCATTGGCCAGCCTTCCCCAATGCCTCCCCCTCCATCTCGCTCTCCCCAAGGAGTGACTCCCATGCCTCCTCCTCCCTCTCGCTCTCCTCACCACCCCCAAAGCCCCAACGGCAGTGGCACAGTGTCTTTAGTGAATACCAGCACTCGAGTGACACAATTACCGGGCACTAACAGCCCTATGATGGTGTCACCTTCCCCTTCCCCCAGCCCTGCCTCCGTCAGGGAAGAGGGTGGTCATAATGCACTACTCAAGCAGCTCTTGCAGAACAACAACAATCCGCCCTTGTCTGCACCACAGCAGCAGCAGTTTGTGGTTGTGCGCTCCTCCTTGAATGGTGCCCAAGGTTCTTCTGTACAGTCGTCACAGGTGCTCCTCCCGCAGCGGTCTCAGCAGCAGCTCTACAGCCCCACTCCTCAGCCTACCTTCATTGCCCAGCAGCAACACGTGAGGCTGGCAGGCGTGGGGGGCGTCCGGATTGCGGCCCCTCCTCCCACTTCGCAAGTTGTTCTCACGACCAACGTGCAGCAACAGCCGGCCGGTGTGCCTGCTACCTTCACTGGTGCTTCTGCTGTTCAGACTCAGCAGCAACAGCCACAACAGCAACAACAACAACAGCAACAGCAACACTCCCCTCTGGGTTCTGTGCACCCAGCCCTGCGTCAGCTACCGTCGTCACCAACTCCCCATCTCGACGAATTGGTCGAGGAGGACCGCAACAGCAACAAGAAGCGATTGAGTGCAGGAGCTGCTGCAACTGCAGGTGGCACTAGCAGCGGTGCAGGCATCGCTACAGTCACCACAGGCCAGCAACAGCAGCAGCCACGCCGAAGGAGCACCAGCAAGGAAGGGACCAGCAAAACAGCAGGACGGCGGTCGCGACCGGAGGAAGATTATGACACTTTTCTCGAGTCAACGATGACTCAACTGCGCGCCATGCCTGCTCTCACGGTAATGGAACCCGACGTGCACCGTAACTTCAACCTCTGTCCAATTTATGGCTCTGACGAACTGGGCAAATTGGGGCGTCCTGACCACGACCACCGCAAGGGCAAGCTGGAAGGTAAAAGTGGTGAGTTGAAAGTAAAAAACTGGTTTGATTATTACGATACAAAGCCAATGGGTAATTCTTTGCCTGTCTTGCTGCCACTTAAGGCTCCCCAAACATCCAAGGGCTTCTACAGCATGGAGTTTCCTCCTCCAAAGATTGGTTTCCCCATGGATGAGACGTGTGACGAGGTGTCTGCTCTCACCTCAACCAGTGCCCCCCTCGGAGGAGCGTCTACACCCACCAGACCTGGATCTGCTACTCCGCACTCACTCACTGCAGACTCTCCTGATACTGTGCTGTCTTCATCATCCCCTGAGTGTGTGATGCCTGACAGTCCTCCCCGCTTCAGGGGACTCAGGCTCATCGATATGGAAGAGGAAGTTCCACCAGATCGCGGTTCTTCCCCCCCTATCCCCCTGATGGCACCCGTACCTGTTACTAAAGGTGAACTTCCTCTACAATCGTCAGGTCAGTTCTGCCAGCTGTCACCCAAAAGCACCAGACCACCGATTCATCAGAGTCTGAAACCTGAATCTTTGAAGAAGGAAACCGCTGAAGAAAGCGACGCGGTGCAACCTCTGGCGTTGGCGGATGTAAAGCAAGAACATGAACCAGCTGCGGAGCCCAAGAAAGACGTGTTCTCGAGCGAGAATTATGCAAGCATCATCCTGAAGAACAGAGTTGGGGAGAATCCCGCCATGCCTCTGAAGCACGAGGGTAACGTTGAAGTAGAGCTTACCCTCAATTCAAATGCTTGTGAAGAAGTGGCCCAGTGCTTGAGAGGCTTGGCGACTTTGCTCAACATCCCTCCACCTCAGGTATACGATATCAAGCATCAGGGAGACCTCCCGAAGATGCCGAAGAACTGGAAATTGTCCTTCAAAAACGGCCAAACAACAGAAGTAGATGTGGAAAAAATCTTAAACGGCGTGACGCGCTTCTGTCGCCAATGTGGGGACATCGCCAACAAGACTCCTATGATCAGGCGAGCTAGCGAGATGCCCTATGTGAATAGGGAACAGCTCATCGGAGTCGACGAGTTGACTTTCTGTGGAGAGCAATGTTGTCTTCAATACTCTATGCAACACAGAATAGATGCCCCCCATCTCCCTTCGCTTCTCCCTCCCGGTGTGAAGCCCGAGCTCCCAGAAGAGGCGGACTCTGACTCGGAGAGCGACGCCTCGGAGACTACTCGTGGCAGGAAACGCAAGTTGGAAGACTGCGACGACGACGAGAAGACCGACGAAGAAGAGTACCCTGTCCAGGCGGACGGCAAACGCTACCGTGGCCACAAGTACCGTGTATTCAACGGCGACTCAATGTTGCCTGAGAAGAAAGAGAAGCCAACGGACAGGGAAATGACAGAGCTACTCTTCCGCATGCAGATAACGTACAGGAAACGCGGGCTACCGCAGGACTCACGGCGGTGCACGCTGTGTCAGCTGTACGGAGACTGCGTGGCTGACGGCCCGTCACGGCTCTTGAACCACGATCTGGATAAGTGGGTACACCTCAACTGCGCCCTCTGGGGTGATGACGTGTACGAGACTATGAGCGGATCGCTGGTGAACGTCGAGACGGCTGTCAAGAAGTGTCTAGGCCTCGTTTGCGAGCACTGCGAGACACCGGGCGCGTCAGTTCGGTGTTTCAAGGTGCGCTGCAGCAAAGTCTTCCATTTGAACTGCGCGGTCAAGGAAGGCTGCACTTTCTACAAGAACAAGACCGTGTACTGCCACGAGCACAGCACTAAGGGCGAGAAGGAAAGTGAGTTGTCCACATTGGCAGCGTGGAGGCGCGTGTACGTCGAGAGAGATGAGAGCCGTCAGGTGGCGTCTGTGATGCACCACACTGAACTCAACCACCTGTTGAGAATTGGTTCTCTGGTGCTGCTCAACATCGGCCAGTTGCTGCCCACTCAGCTTCAGGCATTCCACACTCCCTACTGTATCTACCCTGTAGGTTTCAAAGTTATACGCTTCTACTGGTCTATGCGGCAGCTGCACAAACGCTGTGCGTACCAGTGTTCCATCCTCGAGGTTGAAGGACAGCCTGAATTTGAGATCGTGGTCCTGGAGGATGGATTTGAAGACCTGACCCTTGTGAGCCGCTCTCCAAAGGGAGTCTGGAACAAGGTACTGACTCCCATTGCGGAGATGCGGCAGGCCGCGGACCTCGTGAAACTGTTCCCTCAGTACATCAGCGGGGAAGATCTGTTTGGTCTCACAGAACCCGCCATCGTACGGATCTTGGAGTCCTTGCCTGGCATAGACACCCTTGCCGATTACAACTTCAAGTTCGGCCGCAACCCGCTGTTTGAGTTGCCTCTGGCCGTCAACCCCACGGGGTGTGCTCGCTCTGAACCCTTCAGCAGAACCCAGCTCAAGCGATACCATGGCCTCAGGACCTCTGCCGGCTCCATCAGGTGCGTGAGTCCTAGTGTCACGGGTACGGTAGGTTACCGTTGTGACAAAACAAGAAGTTAATTAAAGAAAAGATCTATTAGAGAAAGGTATTCTCAGTTCTCCCATTCCAACTTCCTCTGGTATACAGTTATTATCCCTTTTATTTTTCTCCTACGTATTTTGGGGACTTGCGGAAAATTAGGACGCTTGGGTTCGACAAGCCGTATGTTTACCTATTTCAAATCCTATTTCTGCCGCTGTATAGACACTGACCTTGTTCTTACTATTACAGAAGCTCGGGTGACATCCGCACGGCAGCCACCATCGCCAACATCACCATGACTCTGGATTACGTAAAGCCCTTCGCACACTCCCGTTCCTTCCACTACAAGAAGATGAACAGCGAGTGGCGCAGCTCTGTCTACCTTGCCAGGTCTGTCTACTTCCAGTCCTTCTCTTTCATCTACTCTCATGTTAACCCATTTCGCCCACCATGCAAGGTGTGCCCACTGTAGGCCTATTAAGTATTCGTAACGCCCTAGAAAAATCATATATTGACGATTGTGTTAAAAATGAATTGGAATATCAGAACGCAAAAAAAAGCTTTAACCAATAAATTTTGCACAATATTCAATGGAAAATACCATAAATTTAAACTAACGCTTGATGCAAAAGAAAAGCAATGAGTTAACAAAAGGGGTGGAAACAAATATTCGTAGTGACACTTGAAATTTTTTGTTATTTTCAATCATTAGTAATTATTGACATTTTAACATTATTGAGTGTTCAGAAGCATGCCCCTTATTGGCCAGCACAGCTGCTCAACGCCTCGTGTCTGAGAGATGAAATATCTTTGTGCTCTATGCAGGATTTTCTTGAATGCTTCGGTATATACAAAATCTCCAAGATTTAGTTACAAACTAACGTTCCATTTGTTTGGTGTTCATGTTAGAACTTGGTTGTAAGTTTCACTCTTTGAGGAATCTACATTCTTTGATGAAAACCCATCCCTTGATACCCTCAATCCTTCAGGATTTAACCCTGCAATTACTTCAATCTAAGATTACCGAATAATAGAACCAGCAACAGTAAGACGGCCCATGTGTTGACAGGAGCACTAGTAACAGAAGTAATGTGTTGACAGGAGCACTAGTAACAGAAGTAATGTGTTGACAGGAGCACTAGTAACAAAAGTAATGTGTTGACAGGAGCACTAGTAACAAAAGTAATGTGTTGACAGGAGTACTAGTAACAAAAGTAATGTGTTGACAGGAGCAAGATCCAAGGCTTGGGACTGTACGCTGCCCGTGACATCGAGAAGAACACGATGATCATCGAGTACATCGGGGAGATCATCCGCGCCGAGCTTGCTGAGGTATGACTAGCTCGGAGAGGAGGGGGAGTATGACCATCTGTTTGGAGCCCCAGGCAATGAGCACAAGTTATAAATGCCAGGCAATGACAATAAGTTATGGAGGCTAAACAATGACCATAAGTTACGGTGCACGGTCCATGACCATAAGTTATGTAGCCTAAATTGAAGACGTGTTCTGTTTTCAGGTGCGTGAGAAGCGTTACGAGGCAATGAACAGAGGGGTGTACATGTTCAGCCTGGGGGAGAACTTGGTGGTGGATGCCACCCAGACGGGGGGCCTGGCTCGCTACATCAACCACTGCTGCGACCCCAACTGCTACACAGAGATCATCCTCGTCGAAAAGGACAGGAAGATTGTGATCATCTCAAACCGCAAAATCCTGCGCGGCGAAGAGGTAATGCTCCCTTTTCTTCCTAAAGACGCTTACACTATGGTAAGTCTAGGTAACTCTAAGCCTCTTTTGCCTGTGATGGCGCGTGTAGTGGACCCCTCTTCTGCTGTTACATCGGCTGAGTTGCCCGAAACGTCGGCACCACGACAGAAATTTTTGCCTGTCACTAAAGGAAAAAAGACGCATGTCGCCACTCGTGCGCTCGCTGAGGAATTCACGACACACGTGCAGAAAGGTAATACAGACTGTAAATCACGGGATGCTTGCATGAATCCACGTCCGTCTATTGCAGACACTGACGTGATTCTTACAAACTCGAAACACGTGAAGGTTGCGCGCCAAATTCTTGTGAAAACAGAGTCTGAAACTGAGTCCACGAATCCAGATCAATCTGAGGAAGTTTCCAGAGTACGGAAATTGAATGTCCATCAGCCTGACTCGCCAGCTGTCAAGGCTGTGAAGGCTACCCCACGTGTGGTGTTGCGTAAAATGAACCCCGTCAGGTCAAATGCACATAACGTGCAGCGTAAAATTAACCCCAAGAAATCAGTCCAGGCCACTGTAGAGAATAATATCAACCACTCCTGCGCCGGGGAACGCGAGGTAGGAGTTCAGATCAACGATGTGAGCAGTCGTGACTATGAAGGAGAGTCTCGCATCTCCACTGGACGTGCCTTCCCTCCTCACATTGCTGGCCTTGTTAGGGCCAAGCCAAGAACAGAAGGCAAGAATCAGGGACAAGGCTCCAGTCAGGGACAAGGCTCCAGTCAGGGACAAGGCTCCAGTCAAGGACAAGGCTCCAGTCAGGGACAAGGCTCCAGTCAGGGACAAGGCTCCAGTCAGGGACAAGGCTCCAGTCAGGGACAAGGCTCCAGTAAGGGACAAGGCTCCAGTCAAGGACAAGGCTCCAGTCAAGGACAAGGCTCCAGTCAGGGACAAGGCTCCAGTCAGGGACAAGGCTCCAGTAAGGGACAAGGCTCCAGTCAGGGGCAAAGTTCAAGTCAGGGGCAAAGTTCCAGTCCTGGGCAAAGTTCCAGCCCTGGGCAAAGTTCCAGCCCTGGGCAAAGTTCCAGCCCTGGGCAAAGCTTCAGTCCTGGGCAAAGCTTCAGTCCTGGGCAAAGCTTCAGTCAGAAGCAAAGTTTCAGTCAGGGGCAAAGTTTCAGTCAGGGGCAAAGTTTCAGTCATGAGCAAAGTTCCAGTCCTGAGCAAAGCTTCAGTCAGGGGCAAAGTTTCAGTCAGGGGCAAAGTTTCAGTCAGGGGCAAAGTTCCAGTCAGGGGCAAAGTTCCAGTCCTGGGCAAAGCTTCAGTCAGGGGCAAGGTCCCCATTACTATTCTGTGGCTGAAGAAAGAAGCCTCTGCGTTCCATCGCCTCTAGCACTTCACTCATATCACAGCAGCTTGCGGCGGCCCTCCGTACTGCGTGAAGCTTTCCGCGTCATGTTGGGGCAAATTCCACGTCTTAGCTAGGACGAGCTGCTGGGAATTATTTCCTAGGTTTTGGCGTGAGTCCTGCAGAATGTACTGGGTACTGGGTTTACCTCTACCACTTCTGCAGCTCCTAAACCTCCACCCTTACAAATAGTACATGTCTGTGATACTTCCGAGTACAAACTCCTTTAATGGAGCGTTAGCATTATATGAACATCCTTTAGTGGTCATTCATTCATTTTCATTCATTCATCTATTCATTTCTACTTCATTCATTTATTTCTTACTTCATTCATTCTTGTCTTGTACCTGTAAACTTCAAAAAACACTCATACCACACCAGCGTCTGCAGTTGTCATGTGTACTGCATATAACGCTTCATACAGGTCGTGCCTATGAAAAACTACATAACTGGAAATTATCGCGCGTACGTTTCCGGACCACCTGCGTTTCCGTACCATTTTGTGCGTTTCCAGGCATAAAATTACCGTGAGGAAAGCGGGCAGGTGCGCTGCATTGTGCATAGACAGCCCACAACAAGCAGTGTTCAACATCTCTGGTGTGATCATGTAAAGACTGTTCAGCTGTCTCGCACCAATGCTCGCACCTTGGTGAAATCTGATTTTTTGCGCTTTTTCTTTTAGGGACATTTACTTTTTAAATTTTGACTGTACTGCTATTGTTTTATATGAAGTCATACACCCTTTGTTGAATTATTCTGTCATTATTGTGTATATTTTGCATGGTGTTATAACTAAACGTAATCGTGCATGCAAGACTTGAGTTTCTGTGCCTGTTTCTCCCTGTATCCTGGTCACACGCGCTGTAACCTCCAGGCGCATAGCTGTGCTACTGCAGTGTCCGCTCTTACATGTTCCCTTTACACGCCCAGGCTTTTGTTCTTGTGTATGTGTTCACCACTAGCCCGATCTCGCACTTCTTGCAACGCACTTCTAACGAAAATGGTAATGCATTTATTAACAAACAAGTTCTTAACTCCAAGTTCTCAACTCCAGCTTGTTTTTTACCATGTGCGTTGCCATTTTCGTTGCGATCCATGTACGTTGCTGTGTGCATTGTCATACACGCTAGGGTGTGTTGTGTGAGGTGCAGTAGCAATTCTTTTGTTTAATTATAAGGTCATTGTATGGTTTTAGTCTTAAGTCGCTTGATTTTTGTGTCTATTACGACGCTTGCTTCAATAAGCTTTACACCATTTATTTACCCACCATAATGAGCCGATTTTTGTACGTATGCATGTGTGCGCGTTTCATGAGGGCTCATTGAGTGAGACAGAATTATTTTCCTAGTCGTGAAGCCTCACTTCTGAAGTCCTCAAGACACTCCCACACCCACGACACACGCCGTCTCTGGAGACTCACAGAACTTTTGTTACTCAACTCTGTCAAATGGACATACACGTCATTGTTTCAGCCATAAAATCTAAGAGGGCCTAGTAACTGTATAGCATAGCGCAAATAATGATGTACTTGTACGCTTAAATGTGAATTTCTATGTACATGAGTGCTTGCACGACACAAATACAGCCTGCTGCCTGCTTGAAAATGTGTGTGGAACATTTATACGTTGCAGCAGACTCCTGAACACTAACTTTATTGTTACTTAATTGCATGATTGTTGGTGCTGTGCTGCAGGGAATGCTTGCTGCACACATTACTGCACTTGTGTTGACTGCACCTTGTTACTACAGTACATGTGTTCTTACTTCTAGGGCTACTGCATTGTTTTCACGAGATGTGGGAACAGGTTTACTTTGTGGACTTATTTTAACCAGCTTGATTGATTGTTTTCTTTCTTCCCGTGCTTATGGAAGCTAATCTTAAGTTGTAACAATGTTATTATACACGACTTGTGCTTATGAATCCGTGTTATTTTAATAAATTTAGACACTAATTAAAATACATGAATTGTGTTTTGCTTCGTCTCCCAGCGGGCCAAAAACTTCAACAAGTCTCATGATTGTCATAATTATCGTGATTTAATTGATCAATATGAATCAAGTAAGGATTACCGTGAAATGATAGATTCGTAATTGTCGGTAATTAATTCCATGAATACTGCTAATTAATTCAATTACTAGCATTACTCGATTGATTGTCAGGCAGTAATTTGATGACTGTCACGCAGTAATTGACAATCTAGAACACGTCTGTCTGTAAGCTCATTGTGTAGGGCGTGACGTGCGTCATGGGAGAAGTGCAGGATGATCCATGAGTTCTGTCACATTTTTTGAATATTTATGTCTACCTTAATACAATATAATTTTATTGTACCAATATATCATATTAGAAAGCTACTTTTCTTCTTTGGATACCTTTTCATATTAGGAATAAGTTATGCAATTGATACTAAAATTAGTATGGAACGTGAACGTTCTGCAGTAATTGAGCTACACAAGGATGGTTAGTTTGTAGCGGAAAATTTGAATCCTTTCTACTGGTCAAAAAATGCGCGAAGGTTCTATGAACCAGTTCAGAAATACTGGAGGAAGTCAAAAATTGGGCGTTTCAGCTGATTCAGGACTTCCAGGCTTAAGAAAGTAATCAGTTCCTGAATTTAATCCATTCCACATCGCTCAGTGAGAGAGATGGAAGCAGAGCTGCAGTTGCAAGAGGGTTTTTAAGGCTGGTCGTGAGAAGTGACCGTGGATTTGCTTCTTTGAAATGCAGAAAAGTTCACTGCTTCATAGGATTAGCCAGAGGTTGTGCACTGCCTGAGTGACTCGAAATTCACTGCTTGGAAAACGTTCTCTTTACAAACGAAAAATTTTTCGCTGCGCGAAAAGTTCACAGCAGTCGAAATAACAATGTTATTGCAGAAAATTGTCAGTTATGTCCAGAAGATGTAAGAAATGTCTACTGCACACAAAAACCTTCATCGGTGCTGTCTGGGCTGAAGTGGCTTGAAGGGGCAAAACTGCTCTTGTTTTTATTTTTGAAGGAGTGAAGATCAAAGATTCAAGCTATGAAGAACTTGTCCTTCAGCCTGTAGTGAAGCACTTGAATCCTTTTTTTTCAACGATGGATCGTTTCTCTTCCAGCAAGAACGAGCGCCTGCTCACACTGTTAACGGAATTCAGGGTGATTTCGTGACAATGTTCCAGATTTCTTGTCGAAGAAAGAATAGCCTTCCTCAAGCCCTGACCTTAACCAGATGAACTTCAGCATCTGGTCCATCTCGAAGGCCAATGCTTGTTGAAATTCTCACCGTTCAATAGCAGCTTTAAGAAGATTCTGGAGCGTGAGTGGGACAAAATATCGGAAGAAGTGTTGCGTGCTGCTGTTGAAGCAATGCCTGGTAGACTTGAAGCTCTAATAAACAAATGAGGTGGATTCATCGAATATGTTGCTGTAACATTGCTGAAAATTTGGTAAACATGTTGATGAAATTTCAAATAAATTGAGGCAGAATTGACAATTATATTATTCAAACCTTATTGAGAGAATTTCTGGTTCACCCTTTTATTCGAGGCTCGTTTTTAAATTAAGAACTGTTTTGAAATTTCTCGACTGCAGCACGGCTGTCTGCATTTGGAGCATGTGCGCTGTGCACCGCAATCTGTTGACTAGCCACAGGCGCCACTACAAAATTATTCGGAGTGTGTATTCGAAATGCCTCCTCCGATTGAGAATTCCACAGATTGTGGAATACGCGCTGTGGTTCGTTTTCATGGTGCTAAAGGCGTGAAAGCGGCTGAAATCCATTGTCAGATCAGTGTAGTGTATGGAGAAAACATAATGAGCGATGGAATGGTACGGAAATGGGTAAGAGCTTTTAAAAAAAGACCCTACGAATGTGCATGTTGAGAAACGAAGTGGGTGCCCTTTAGTCATTACTGATTATTTAGAGCAGAAAGTTGGTGAAAAAGAGAAAGAAAAAAGTTGGTGAAAAAGAGAAAGAACGATCTAGCGCTCAGTGAATACCACGTGTTCCTGGATTTGAAAAATCATTTGGGTGGTCAGCACCGCGACGACGATGAAGCCGTCAAAACGAACATGCTGTGGTTGTCTAATCCGGCGGCAGATTTCTTAGAGGATGGGATTTAAAAGATATTTTTACGATACGATAAGTGCCTTAATATTGGTGGAAATTATGTGGGAAAATAGTTCAAAGTACAGGCTTTCATGTAAAAATAAAATTGCTCGAAAAAGTCTACTTGTTTTATTTTAATTTTAAAACGGTACTCACTTTAAAAACGCATTGTATAAACGGACCAGCTCTTCAGTGGTTCAGACGACATCACGCGTAAGGTCTCACATTTGAGAGAATAGTCTATCCCTACATCACCACAACAATAATGTGATACTACAACATTCCTGTTTAGCAACAGCATTCACAAATAGGAATGATCTCAACGATGCTAAAACGGTATTTATAGTTTATTTTGAACCTCTTATCATATACGGAAGAAAGTAGGTAACAGCGTTCACTATAGCGCCCTCCCAAAGCCAAGTGTCCCGTTACATTCATAAGCGCCGCTGAGCTGCTAAGCCCCTAGGGTTCTAGTTGCCCACCTATGTACGGCCGAGCGCTTCACCTACGCTGACACTTTATCAGGCATGAACGCACCACGCTCGTTCGTACTGTGATTAAGTCATCCACACCGCTATGTATCTCCAACTAGTACAACAAGGTATATTTCAATTTTTGGACACAAATGTACAAAAATAAAAATAAAAAGCCTACGTCGTGGCCGACTAGAACTTCCAGGTGCCCTGAGGCGAAGGAAGGCAATCCAATTAGCCATTGAATAATTGACAGCAATGACACCGTAGTGAAGCATGTAAGTACTTTATTTGCTGAAAATAGAACATGTTCGGCACGAGGCTATGTGAAGGAGGGAACGCCCATGTAAAATTTTCCTTGATGTTCCTGACGGTTTCTGGTGTGCCCCATAGCTCTGTGTAAGAAAGTGTGCAGGCTTTGTCTGAAGTGCGACGTTTGTGAGTCTCAGGCTCCATCTGTTCAGTACTACTTCAGGAATCTGTTGTGGGTTCACGTGGTACCTTATCTCTTTTTTGTTTCATTTATCACTTTATCTTTCCTTTTTGGGTTCATTTAATATCTCATTTCTGGTTTTTGGGCTCATTTATCACCTTATCTGACCTTTTTGGGTTCAGTTACTTCTATGCTATAATTTTTATTTGTCTTGCGTGTCGTGCATCCGACTTTTTTGCGTGTGACGTTTCATTTGTTATTTTCTGCTTCAGTTTATTTTGAGTGACTGTGTTTTTATTTTTTCCATTTTCCCTTTTCCCTGTAAACGGAGGAACTAAACCTTCACACCTTTACTGTGCCGCTTAAATAAAAAACGTACCAAATGTCGTGGTGATGATTGCCTCCATTGAATGGGAGCGGTCGCTTGAACTCTAAAACAGTGAGGTTTAGCCTTAAACTCTTTGAATAATGGGAACACATCAATGTGACGCTCACTGGCAATAAGCGCTGCGCTGTTAAGTGGTTCTCAATTGCAAAATGTCCAAAATCCTGCAGAAATGCGAACGTTCATGTCCCATCAAGCCAGAAGTAGGTTTTCCGTTGCCACCGCGTACTGCTCGTTCGTGCAATGTGTCATAGGATGTAAAGAGGCCCTGGATTCAGTATACCGAGTGCTTCACTCTCTATTTCACTTATCACAGCGAAAAGTAAGTAAACATTCAGCTCTCAAGACGGAGCTGTAAAGTGTAGCGGTTTTTTTGGCTGCCAGATGAAGACATGGGAGTCAGGTATGTACATTGTGTCCACCGACTTGTGTTTCAATAAATTCCACCATAATGCATAATTTGATGTTCTTTACTCTAAAATTAGAATGCAAGGCTTCATTTCCATTAAATTGGGCATCCCACAGTGAACGGGCGGTCGCCATGTTTGGTTTGAACTCTCTACTCAAAGGGAGGGACTACAAGACCGGGAGACACTGCTCCACAATTTCCTATATTGTACAACACTTGCATGATTTACTTTGCTCGCTTCAGTTTTCTGTTCTTTCTCTCTTCTTAATTCGTCTTATGTGCGGTACAAGAGACTCGTCAGTTCGAGGCCAAAGATAAGAAGTTGGAAACTTGTCGTGCTAGAAAGTTACGTGCAATGGTCCTAATTAAGATGCGCTATAGTGACGTTGTCTGAGACCACTTGCTCTCTCTGTCCGCTTTTGTTCTTTTTTTTCGTCCACTTTTGCTCACTTTCTCTGTCCATTTTGTTCTCTTTTCGCCATCACCTCTTGCTCTTTTTGCACTCTATGCGTCAGCTTTCTGCCCGCTAGACAATCGCTGAGTGCCAGGGGTCTACGTTGTGTTACATTTTACTGCATCATTCAATGAAACCACACCCTAGTGTGGACTCCATCCTGTGCTGTCCTTTTTCTGCTGGAAATTAACACAACTGATTTCATAGGGAGAGACATACATTAATGAATGGTTTTTCTAGCGCACCTTACTTGCATCCGTTCCATCTCGCAATGAGGAGCTCTAGTCTTGTGGTGACTGCGCTGACTGGTTACTTTGTTCGTCTTATGGTTGGGTTGTGTATTGATTGTTTGCTGTTGTGTGGGGTGTTGTGGCAACGGCTATGATTGAGCGCTGTGGTACGGGGTGTCAGCCACTGTGTGGCGTAGGCTCAGAGACTATGCTGGAATTACTAACAAATAAGCAGTGTTTCTGACTGTTTGTTTCGTTCCAGTTGGCGTATGACTACAAGTTTGATGAGGAGGAAGACAGCAAGATTCCGTGCATGTGTGGGGCCGACAACTGCCGCAAGTGGATGAACTGAAGTGCTGCGTTCAGTACTGCCTCCTTCTGCATTGTCTCATCGAGTGCAGTACTGGTGTGCTGCTGGTACTGCTGATCCATTGCAATTCATTTCCTAGCGTAAAATGGTTTTCTCGTAAGCGTATTTTGCTGTACATTGCGACTTGATACTTCAATGTACAGCCCCAGTCAGGGAACGTGTGCGTAATTTTATATAAACGTGTAGAAATTGTGTAGATGCGTTGCATGCGCGGACACTCTTGGATGATCTTGAGGGAATGGTCACTGCCCTGAGTTTGAATAAAATTATAGTAAACTTTAAAAATGCCAAATTGATTGGCCTGACGCGCGCATTGCATATTTTCTAACAAAAGTTTCGATCTGAAAAAGAAATGAGCTGAAATGGTTGGAGGTTTTACTCCTATCTGTGAAGTATGTCATACAGTACTTGAAAATGTTTGAGTCGAAAGTAGGTGTTAGTTCTTTGGACAAAAGAAATTTCAATTGTATTATTGTTATTTTATTGATATTACAAAAAGGCTATAATTGGGAGTCATGAACGACATTGAAGATTTTGCGTTTCCTCTTGCCACAAAACTTGAATTTCAATGAGAAGTTCTGAAGAGTTTGTCGGTGCGTGATGTCTAACATTGTTGACAGTCTTCATACTCTGAAGGGCTTGCGTATTGAGTCCTGAAAAGAAGAAAAATTTCGCTGGGATTCAAGTTTTTTCATTTTTCGGTCGCATGCATGTTGCATCCTTGCGTAATTATTGCTACAGTTGGCATTATTTTTACGGTGACTACTGCAAGCCTTTATCTCAGGTACTGGAATGCATGCAGACGACCATGCCGGTACTTTCATTGGTTCAGGTTGAGCAATAAGGGAGCCGACGCAGGTGGACCAATGAGAGCGCCGGCTTGGCTGGACATCAAATATATCACAGATAAATTATAAGCAATATTTTGCTGGGTAGATCTACTGAAGGAAATTGTCCGTTTAATGAGTGCTGTATTAATACAGCCGGATGAATTAACTAATTAGTTATTGAGCACAATTTGTTAACAAGTGACTTGATGCAGCTACTCAGCGATTTCACATAATGATGATAGTTTTTGTTATACTTTGTTATTTAATGACTACTGTTTAATTTATGTTTTTTCTAAGCCGCCGTTTTGTTATTAGTACGTTCTTTTTAAGCGGCACTTTGTTATGAGGACACATGAGATTAAAGCGATCTGACACCTAAGCGTGCGCACACTCTAACATGTCTGTCTCGAATCTGCGCAAACTCGTGCATGTCTCATGCATTATTACCTTCATGCAATAGTGAGTGCATGATCCACCTGTTCAGGCGCACCTGAGATGCTGAAGAAGAAGGATTTGAGCTTCTCAAACGAATGAAGCGACGTGGTGTCTCGGTGACGCGTTCTCCTACTACCACACTTGTGCTGCTGACGAGCTCCCTTTCTTATTACTTCAATACAGTTACCCTGGTATTGTCAGTTTGTTTGTGTACATTAAACTACTACTCGTACTTTATTATTCATAGCTTTAAGTGAGGTGAAAGTCTACGCTGTACATGACTTATACGCTGTACTCTGACACTTATAATTATGATACAAATGTACGCTTGTAGTGAGTTTTTTGGTGTCAGTACGGATACTTGAAGTCTAGTTCATTGTTTTTATCTTCTGTGTGAACGCTTCAACAGGAATCTTTTTTGTGACTAAAACCGCAGTTAAGAAATGGTAGCTCGAAACGCATAAGAGCAAAGTGCGGACTTTGCTTCTGTTATGGTGGACGATGTATTTGTAAATTTAATTTTAAGTAGTCATTTTTATCTCGTAACATGCGTGTCATACCAGCAAGGTAATTATTTGGCATGTTCTTGTGTGCCATCTGACATCTGTTGGGTTATTATGAATTGGTTTCATAAATTCTTTACTTAAATAAATGTTGGCGAAGTAATCCAAACAATTGACACCATCGAATTTAAAGCAATTGTCTGCCGGTGCCATCTATGACCGCGTACCAGTACCATCTATTTTGCGCTAAATAGTCACAAGATGCTGGTACTGGAGTGTCTGAAGATCTGCTGCAAAGCTTTAGAGCTTTGTATTTTTTAGCTACCATCGTAAGAGATGAAGAAGCTCAGCTACGATCTAGAGGCGTTTTTCTTGCAGTTTTATTGTAGGAATTAAAACAGTTTTAAGTTCCGGCACTCGTACCTTCTCGTTTGGAGACTCAATTCCTAAATTGTACGGTGTAATTTTCGACTCATTATCATTTTGGCCGAGAAGAATGAGTGTTTTTTTATTTGAAATCAAGTCATTGATTTTCTAACAGGCATAGAAGAAAGCGCGGATATGTGGAGGGTAACTAGAATTGCGTGTTCTTGCTTTGATGTTCTCTAAGTTTCTTGGTTGATCAATTCTTGCAGTGATGATCGTAAATGTTGTTGTACGTGTTGTGGGGCAGTGATGGTGAGAAATCCTGCTTGCCCAGTGTAACACGTGTTCCTTCAATATTATCATTATTATTATTATCACTATTGTTGTTGTAATTAATGTTGATAAAATGAAATTAGAAATTTGCGTTGGTTGTGTGGTTTGTTTGGAGATCTCAAGTTTTGCTCCAAGTTTGGCGGCTGCTGTAAACATTCTTTTTTCCTTTGTACGTTACCCACCCAAGAGTCACCCTCGCTGTCAGAGAACAACTCTCTCTGTTCAAGGATTGTTCTCATTCGAGAGTTACTCTTCTTATCTGAGTGTGACTCTCCGTACGAAGTGATGGGTTGCGATTATTCCTTATAAATAGCGCCATTATGTGTTGACTGTTACTATTTTAGATATTGTTAGTGGTGGTCGTGACGGTTGATGAACGAGGATATGTTTATATAACTGTCTGGACGACAGTTCTTAAATCAATCCCTGCTGCATTCTGACTCAAGTGAACTACTGATGGCTTGCTGGTGACAAGAAAAGTCTGGACAGGAAGCTAGAGGGTCAGAGTACCACAGACTGTTTAGGAATGAGTTTACTACACCGCGTATGCGATCATATGTTTATTTCTAAGGCTTATTCTTGTCCCGTAATGTATAAATCGCTCAGTATTATTATAGGAAAACAAAATACACTTGTGTGTGCAACTTTATTGTTCGTTAATGAATTGTTCACCTCTAAATGCTAGTTGTGTTCATAATTAAATTGATATGTGAAGGCTACGGGCGCTTGTTACACGAATGTACTTCTACAGTAATTCTGGTTACGAACATTTATTTGGGAATAGAACGGGTGGCTATCATTTCATCGTGCATCTCCCACATTGCTTTTTCGAGACTTCTTATTCGGTACCAAGTCATACACGCTCCCACACTCAGACACCACACACCTACACAGACACAAACCTCCTTACACACACTATTCACACGCTCTCACATACACTCACACACGCAGATTGGCACGTTGTATGTTTGTAGGCCGGTACGCTCTAACGTGCAAATTGGTAAAATTAAAATTGTGCGTTCATTGTAAATTCTAACAAATGATAAACTTGCTCACCTGCGTTCGAACTTGTGACCTAGAAGCAGACAATTTATCTCTTAAAAGATAATTATTTCGTACACCTAAACACAAGGTAAGAATTAATATACAAGGCACATACGTCACTGATGCTCTAGCAACAGCGCATCAACACTGAATACAACACTAACAGTAAAAATAACATTTTACATAACCAAACTTACTCTATTCTAAGCATTTGAGGCTTTTATTATTAAGTTTCAGGTCACTGAAAACATACGAGATCTTCAAATTTGCTGTCAGGAGGGAGTCACTGCACGCGATCTGTTGTATGGATCGCAGAAACCGCGATCTTGCGCAGTGAAGTCAAGATCTGCTGACAAAAATAATCGATGTTCTAGATTAGCCGGTGCGACCCCTTGTATCACTGATACCAGTGCTAACATCATCGATGTTGTGATTAGTACGTCGTCATCCACGTGTTGTGGCCACGACACGCGAATGCATGACGATTCCACCATGGCACGATTCCCGCACGGACTGGATGAATAGGTCACGTGACGGAGTTATTCAGTAACATGAATCAGTAAAATTCCATGAACAAATCGGTACACATGACCGGGTTTTGTAAAAGTAACGGAAGCAGTCAAGATGATACATGGAAAAATACAATGCGCAGGTCAGAGAAAAAAGGTATGGGGGAATAGAAGAAGAAAATGGGAAGGATAAAATGGGGCGCTATCTTCCCCTCGCTATAAATTTACTCTGATTTATAAAAGTTTAACTTCAACTTAAATCATTAGCGTAAATAATGACCTTGCATATTATTAGACAAATATCAATTTGATTTTATTCATTCCTCATTGTTCAGTTGCATGAACTATGCCTATATAATTTAAGCACTAAAATTCATGTCCCTCTATAAGATTCCATTGATGAATGTCCATGAAAGAATTCCAGAAAATCCTCGCTCTACGAATACAGCAACAGGACAGGCGAAGGAAGTGAAAACAAGGTGCTGGTGGTAACACAGACCACGTGTTTGCTAGAAAGAGAAATTACGCGAAAAGAAGATAATTTCAGCTGACCAGTAACATGAAACATTGAACTGACAACCAGCGCTGGTGACTGCAACTGAAGCCTCAAAACTGAGCATCAGAGTCCCTCTTGTCTCCATTTTCCTGGACGGTGGCCATCTTGTGGCACTCGAGGCCGCCCAATGCAGATGCGGTTGACGTCTTGCGACGTCCCCCGAAACCGAAGAGGGACGTGTGGGACGTTTTCCGGGACGACCACATCGAGGACGAGACGACGCTGTCAGTTACGTCCCGGCTCTCCGGACGAGACGCCCCTCCGCCGGCGGGGCACAGCCGTCCACAGGGGGACAAGCGAGGGCCCCACGTGTTCTTGAACTGCAAAAATGACGCCTCGTAAAAACAATTCAGTTAGAAGTCATATGGGATGACTTTGTTTACTTAGTATTGTGCTTCTTCAGTTCACCAAATTATTGAATCTAGTTATCATTAACATTATTATTAGTAGTTATTATTATTAACTCTATATTATTCTTTTCCCTTCGCATTCAGTTAACTAATTCCAGCCAGGCGTTAGTGTCAACCAGCAATTTTCTCACAAGTTAGTTCCAAAAGAATGCCCAGAACTGGTTAAAAAAAGTGTGGGATCATTCTATGACGTCAACATGAGTCCGTTATACAGAAAATAGAATAAACAACACATGTTCTGGGTATCTTGCAATCCACTGCATGCAAAAGTCTTTATGGCGCACCGCATGCATAATTAAATTAAATTCCCGAAAGTGGAATTCTTGACTCATGCCAAAAAATGTGAATTGTTTACTCATTCGTAAAATGCAGTATTGACGCTGCAACGCGGCGCTGGTTGGGTATAGTTTCTAGGTCTCATCTTCTGTGGAGTAATGCGAGTTCAACAGGAGAGGAAGTTGGGGGAGTTACGCGACAGCTCATCTGGGGGGGAAATGGGGGACAAAAAGTCATGTGGGGGAGCAAAACGTCGATCGCGGGGGACCTGGGATGGGGGAGGACATGTTCGAAGATTTTTAAATTTATTTCATTGTACTTCAGGACCTCAGCCTATACGGCAGGCAAACCAGAGGCTATTATCTCGGACAAGAAAATAAACTAAACCCTCAACGGATTCTTACTAACAATGATCGATACCTGAACTGTAGACGGCATGGGATTTGGGTAGCTATTCAAAAATGGATAGAATGGTTCGTTTCTGTTGCTTATTTTTTGTGTGCCGCCTCACCGCAGTGCTCTGAATGATCAGAACCCTCACAGCAAGCCTCTCTCGCGAGGACGCTGTGGGCCGATATCTTCTCTCAGTATACTTTATTTACTACATTTTAAGTTCTTACAAAAAATATTCTACTCGTGCAGCTCATTAGTTTAGAAAAGAGGGGAAAATGAGTTTTAAGACGGAAGGAAAATTTGAGTTTATTTCATTTTTAGAAACAAACGCAAAAGAGAAAAGAAGACCAAAGGCGTTTTAGAAAAGCTGCTTATGCAAATTGAAGGCCCCACCAAAAATTATGTACACTAACTCAGGGAAAGAAGTACAGAATAACTGATATTAACGTATATTTTCGCCTGCCACCATCTGTTGTACGGTAAGCGACGAAAACCACCGTTAACTCGACCTTGAAATTCTACAGAAGTGTCAAGAAAAATTCTCAAAACGAGAGACGCACTTGTACAGGCGACAAAACATTCTATTTCAGGGATGTATGAAGATATTTTAATTCAATGGTGACTATGTTAACGAAAAGAACGACGTACCTTTTTGATGACGTCACGTTTACAGACGAAGATGAGGAAGATGAAGAGACCACGCAGGCAGTTGATGACGTCAGTGACGAGCCTGAAACACAGACATCTCCTCACAAATGCTGAGAATGGTTTATCCGTACACCGTCACTTTCATAACCGTGACACGGCCTGCACGGTGGTATCCCACAACGTGTAAACTTTATTACATCATTGAAGGCCCTCTAATAAAATGAAAAACGATGTCACGTAACAAGAAATAAAGAAAATCTGCTACACCGTTATGCAAGGGGGGAGTTTTAAGGGTTGATGACTCCCTCGCCTAAATTGTCATACTTAAGTCTAACTGCTGGTTCTAACACCTCATTCATGGCTGTTATACAACAAATGCAAGGGAATGCACGCAGTTACTTGAACAAGATTGTCCTGTACTGATGTTAAGCGTTGCAAACACGCGCAACTGCAACGAATGTCTGAGACTAGTTTGCATGTCGTGCTGCATTACAACACTTGAGGCATCGCGACCACCAGCCTCTCAACAAGACCCGACAGCTAAACTTTAGCTCAGAATAAGCATTTGTCTTCAGGATAATTGTGATTTACTGCTAAATATACAATACACCACCAACACAACACACCACCAAGACAATTAACGCATCACCAACACAACACACCACCAACACAACTAACACAACACACCACCAACACAACTAACACAACACACCACCAACACAACTAACACAACACACCACCAACACAACACACCACCAAGGCAACTAACACAACACACCACCAACACAACTAACACAACACAGACACGCCCCTCTCACCAGACATAGCAGGGATTGCCGTCAGTGAAAGAGATGATCTCCGTCACCCACGTCACGCCCATCACGACGAAGAGCTTCAGGCACAAGATGGCGCTGCAGGGCACCACGTCAATTAATAACAATGACAATAACAGGGCGACGTGAGAGGATAATGAATAATTCATTATCCTCTCACGTCGCCCTGTACTCACCACGGTCTCATGCATTGACCAAAACTCGGAAAATTTCCACGCCGCCTTCGCTTTTTCTCCGTAAATCAGAAATTTTTGAAATCAATAATATTCGTAATAGTTGTCAGTCTCATCATGTGTTGAGTACAAATATGTTGGAAACTCAAACAACGACTGAAGAATGTGCCTATCATTAAAAGATGTGGAATACACCATCGAACGTGAGTAAAAATTTGCATTTATCTATTCTAGGATGACATAAGAGAAGTAACGATACATTGTTCATTCTTTTTGCCATTTACTCGGATAGTGTAAACTATTTTACGAATCTGGGGCTCCTTGCCCCCCAATTGGGACACTTGCCCCTTAAATGAGGCTTGCCCCCTAAGTGAGGCTCACCTCTCCTTGACCTTGCCCCCCGACTGCGACGCCTTGCCCCCTGCACGGGCCTGACTCTCTGTGCCCTGCAGCACACGTGCGTTCTCGCGTTGCTGACGCACGAGGCTCACGGCCACGTGCACGAACAGCCCAGCATTGATGGCCAGCAGTATGAGCATGGGGCAGTACATGTATACCCAGCGCGCCACGTGATCTGTACACAGTAATGTATTCAGTTACTCTACGTGGTCATGTACGCAGGAATTGTATACAGTGTTTTACAGTGATGTACGGAGTGTTGTACTTAGTGATTTAGTGACTGAATTAAGATGTACACAGTTGTATAATATTTTTCAACAGATTTTGTATTTTGAAGCATGAAATAAAGCTAGTTAAGAGAAATGCCTCCTGCATATTTACAATAGGTATCATTTAAGTTCGAGAACATGCACTTTAAAGGATAATAACATTCTGGTCGATGCTTGCGACACGACCTCGCAACGGATTGAATGCAGGACACAACGCAGAGCTCTAGCACGAAAACTTTCATACAAGAACGCGGCTATTGTAGCACAGGTTTTGTACGGCGATGCGCACTGCATACAACACAAATAAGAAGAAAACACGGTATCATTGGATGAAGGCTCTCATCATTGAACAGAAATGAAGCAACTTCAAAATATTTCCAAGAAAAATGAGTTGAAATGAACATCCACTCGCTGGATCATGGATCTCCGTCTCGATATCAGGCCACTCTTAGAACTGAACCCTCAAATCAGATCACTTTTAAATCAAACCCAAACCATCATTCCGAGCAGCATACCTCCCGTAGACACAAGTCACACATTCTTGGGGGTCAAATTTGTAGGCCTACCATTAGCTACACACAACACTCATACAGCACCCAAACCTACCATTGGTGGGAATGTGGCAGACTGTGAAAATGTTCGGCCTGATGACGTGGAAGTAGGAGGCGGTGAAGGGGAGGTTGTCGACGATGCACACCGCCACCAGGAACACAAAGGGCAGCCCCCACCCGTAGCAGGAGTACCTCACCAGCCACTTGCGGTCGTTGCCGTCCCTCGTCACGTTTACGATGGACCTGGGTAGCAAAGGGCATCAGCAAAATGCATCAGCAAAGGGCGTAAACGAAGGGTGTTAGCAAAAGGTGTCAGCATGTCAAAACACTCACCTGAACTTGAAGTACATGTCAAAACACTCACCTGAATGTGAAGCATATGGAAAAACACTCCCCTGAACGTGAAGTACGTGTCAAAACACTCGCCTGAACGTGAAGTACATGTCAAAACACTCGTCTGAACGTGAAGTACATGTCAAAACACTCGCCTGAACGTGAAGTACATGTCAAAACACTCACCTGAACGTGAAGTACATGTCAAAACACATGACGTTCAGCCAGAAGAAGGAGGCCAGAGTCGCGTAGTAGAAGACCAATCCTGCATCAAAAATAAATACGGTTTCAAGATTACTGAAAATAAACAAATGTAACAAGCATATCCAGGACCAATGTGTAACATATAAGCGTTCATGAAGGTGGCTGCAAGAAAAATATCCTAAAATACTGAACACGACCACCTTGTGTTGTTTTTTAATGTAGAATTTGAAGCGACAAAAGAATTAATTACAGCATAGTTTTCACGTGATTGAAGATTACAATTTCCGGCTCAAATTATCCCCCAAATCATCTCCCAAACCTATCCCCCAACCTAGTAGTGGGGTAGTGAGGTAGTACTCCTCCCACCAGATCTACAGACCACCAGTTCCCCACCAAGGCCTCCAGCTCCCCACCAGGACCACCACACCCACCAGGACCACCAGCCCCCTACCAGTAGCGACGCAGAAGGCGGAGTTGTTGGAGGAATTTATGGCTTGGAGGATGATGAGGCACAGGAAGGAGAGGAGGAGGGCGATGCTCTCAGAGACGACACACTTGCTGGGCAACCTCCTGAAAATCTCCGTCACGCTCAGGTACACGAAGAGAGTGGCAAGGATGAAGGCACAAGACAGTGCCAACGCCACCATTTGTACCACACCCTGCCACCAGCACGCGGGCGTGTCGTCGGTGTCACCAAAGCACAACAGTGCAATGGTGCTCACCGTGCCGTCGTCAGACAACATGTTGTCCAGGCAGTATCTGCAACAACGGATTAGCTTGTCTTCTAGTCCGTAGTTGGTTTTCGTTACCATGATGGTGCAGACATAAATATAACTACATAGAGCATAAAATCTTCCAGTGGGAATGGATTCGTCGTGTAGTATTGGAGACATGATCGATAAAATGCATTATCAATGAAAAACAGAATTGATAAAAGCCATCATTAATTAAGGATAGAATCGATAAAAGACAATCGATTAAATACATAATAATTAACACAGTCAGTAAAAGACGTAATTGATAAGGTAGAGTTCGGTTTATGATCTGAAATGGAAACAAAATAGTTTCGACTGATGTTTTTACTAAGACTAGCACTGAATAGGCAGAAAGTCATACTAGTTGCACTGCCTATTTAACCTACATTGCGCAGACTCGAGCCTGTTTACTTTGCTCCTATATCAGGCAGAAAAATAGATCTACAACTCTCGCCTTATTTCGACACATGTCCAGAGCATACGACGGTAGGCGTACCTGTGGGATGGGTGCGATGTTCCTTGAAAGAGACTCAAGTGACCGTCGTCAGTCAAGAGGAAGGGTAACTCGGAGTCCAAAGCAAAGACCTGCGCACATATAGGTAGTCCGTACACCTCGACCACGGGGACAGGAGTATCCAAAGGCTGTAGGGTCTTATGACTGTGCATCGGGGGAATCCAACCTCCTGGATCGGGGAACTCCGTACATCCTATGTTGTCGAAGTAAAGTGATCCTGGCGGACAACATTTACGGACGCACACCTTATCACGGCACTTGTCCAGATGATCATCCAGGGGATTGCGGTAGCAGAAGAAGCCTGCGTAGCTTTCCCCATCAGGATGGATGCTTCGACTAAGACAGAATTCATCAGGGGCTAAACGATGTGCCTTCCCATTGGGAGTGATCCATTCCAAAACAGCGCCCCTGATAGAATACCCAATCCCGGCTTCGTCCGTTCTGCCAATGGAGGTTGTCGTAAGTTTTTGTCCTTCGGTGCACCTGACCGGCGATACGAATGTTTCTAAAGCACCAAAGTCAACTGGACGGTTGCTAACGTAAACTGGGAGTGTGATTGTGTTTGAATTCGCAGGCAATGTTTCATCATCAGCAGCAACACCAACGTCTGAACTAGCCTCTTCACTGCAAGCAAGTCCTTCTCCCGAGTCTGGGTGGGGCAAAACTCCTCCTCGGCAGCACACTGGAAGTTGAGGAGCAGCAAAACAGGTTTTTGCCTCCATTGTTATTTCTCCATACAGGTTGTACTTGTACTCAATGCAGTGGTCACTCAGAGGCACGAACGAATCTAAAATGGGTACGTGAATGGCTCCTTGTTCCACTGGGGAAAAATCGTCGGATGACAGAAGAACTGCAGTGAGAGGAGGATCACATGACAGGTCTTCCACCGTTATGTTGAAGGAGGAAGCGAAAACGGCTTCCACCAACATTGGATGTTCGACACACTGATCAGATTCTAAAAGCTCGGTAGCGTTACATAAACATTTTCTGACATAAGTGACAGGAATTGCGGGCGATTCAACTGTCACTGGGGTGTCATCAGCAGCAGGTGGTGCCAAATTACTGTCAGTTTTCTGACAAGAACAGTTTGTGATCAGCACTAAAACTGAGATAACTTTGAAGTAAAAATAAAACCAGCGTCGTGGCTCGCAACTTTTAAAATGAAAACCCATGACCAGAGTTCACACTTTAAATACACCATTTACAACAAATAATCGAACTTAAAAGTTAGTTACAACGTTGACCGTAATTAAGAATCTGAAAAGAATAAAACAAATCAATTATCAGGTCGAGACAAAAATTGTGAAGCTCTTGAGCATGGAATTTAACAGATAAAGCGTCTGGGCTAAAGTTCTTCAATATTTTCGAACGTTATTTTCTCTATTCAATTTTATAAATACAAACACGACTTCAGTACTCGTAGATAATACTGTCAGTACAGACACTGTGCCGGTATAGGCAATGAGGTGCTGTATCGGCTCACAAACTCTACCCTGGGAACAGTTCTGCTGGAAAATTTATTAAATAAAGAAATTAAAGTCGAGAAAGAAGGAAATTTAAACAAGCTTTCGTAAAAGCCTCAAATGAATAGTAATAATTAACATTTAATGTAACCTGGTACGTTACAACAGGCAGTGCAGCCTGTGGACAGCTACACAAGTCACGTGCTACGGTAGCCAGATTAAGATAAAAATAACCTACAGGAACATGCAAATGCAACTCAACCGACTACCCACACGACCGCACACAGCTGCAACGTAAACAACTGACTGCAGATACCCGTAAACAGGTGAGCTTGTGTACGTAAACAGCGCTACGTAAACAGACGGAACTGTCTGATAATAGTTCTGAGTGTTTCCCTTGGTTACAGTTGGTGAATTAGTTACTTAGTTGGTTGGTTAGTTAGTTAATTAGTTGGTTAGTTAATTATTTGGTGAATTAGTTAGTTTGATAGATAATTAGTTCATCAGTTGGTCAATTAGTTACCCCCTATGTAAGGTTTCCAAAAACAGACCAGGGCTCGTAAGAGCGACTGATGTTCATAACTTGTGTATTACAGCTCCGTCAGCGCTGCAGCAAGCCGGTGTGAAGACAGCTGTACGAGACAACAACAGCTGTACGAGACAACAACAGCTGTATGAGACAACAACAGCCGTATGAGACGACAACAGCTGTATGAGACAACAACAGCTGCAAAATCTAACAGGGCAAGGCGCGGGAAGAATAAGTTCATGGAGAACAGGATGAAGAACAGCGAGAACAAAACACAAGATCACGTACAACAGAATTTAACAAAGATGTCTCTTTCAGATAACACAACACAGCAGCTATAACGCACAACACGGCAGCTATAACGCGCAATGCGGGCACTAGGATATGTATCTACATTTACTGGTGCAGTAGACGCCTGTCTATCAACTGCACAAATCATTGTAAATAAAGACATCAAGACCGGAAATACAGCAGTTGAAAGTGTGGGTGGGGTGATAACGGAGGGATAACAACAGGGATGATAACGGGTGACAATAACAGGGATGATAACAACAGAGGTGATAACAGAGACAGCGTAGCTGTAGTAGCAACGCAGAGGATGTTCGTATCCGCTGCCGCTACTTTTCAACGTTGAACACTGTGATGCCAGTACACGTACTGTGTGATGCCAGTACACGTACTGTGTGATACCAGTACATGCACTGTGTGATGTACAGGATATAGGTAGAGCAACATACCTAATCATTTGAAGAACTCGCCACACGCTGCAGTTTGGGCTTTTCTCAACACCACAGAAGTATTTAACTCCTGGTACTAAGAAGCATCTGAAAGTATTACATTCAATACCCCCTTCAATGACGCTGCCGCCTCATCTGTACACACATGCGTTTACTGGAGTGCATCCCACACGCCTCAGAACGTTTTCTGGCACTGAGAAGCCCCGCAGCCTTCCTGAAAACTGTGCACCAGCTGAAAGTGTATGTGTCCAGCTGTGCGTGTACGTCTCCAGCTGTGCGTGTACGTGTCCAGCTGTGCGTGTATGTCTCCACCTGTGCGTGGACGTGTCCAGCTGTAGAGGTACAGCTGGTGTATCTGGAGTATCTAGGATACAAGCTCACTGAGGTACGTTTGCTGAAATTAGATTTCACAGAACAAGTTTCCACAGCCTGACCCCGAGTACTGGAGGGGGAGAGGAAGGATGGAGAGGTGGAGGAGGAGGGAGGCTGGTACCCTAGAACGTTCTATGACCTCTAGTATGACCATCACCACACGGAGCTCCCCGTAGTAATTACTTCACCATCTATTGCTCTGAAGACTTCATCACTTCAAGTTACACCATCACCACACACAGCAGGCACACAACAGTTACATGACTCTAGAGACACATGAATATGACAAGTTGATTTGATGTATCCAACTACCACCAGCACCAGCACTACACACCTGCACCAGCACTACACACCTGCACCAGCACTACACACCTGCACTAACATTACACACCTGCACCAGTACCAACACACGTACGGCTGAAAGAAACTGCAACAATAACAACACACTTAGCTAAGATTAAGCATTTCAGAACTCAAATATCTCACCGATGGAATGTTTATTTACGAACAAAATTCTATTATTGAATTTCCGTATAAGAAAAGCAGGTGAAAGACCAAATACATAAGAAAATTACACAAAAGACGTAAAAGTTTAATGTACATTCGTTGCTATTGTTCGTGAACTTCCAGGTTTATTACTCGCCATCACACACAAACAAGGCGAAATTGTCGTCTAATTTTAGACTCCGGATTTCCCTGCAGTTATTGCATGCTGTGCAGTAATTGCGAATACAAACACTCACTCATAATACGCTTGCGTATAAAGCGCACACGTGATACACGAGTAAACTGCACTCACATGCTCTGGCTTGGACTCTACTTGGAAAAATACTTGAATGCAACATCAAACAAGAGATACTCTAGCGACGAGCACCCTAGTTCCACCACAGACACTGTGCCACTGCTGCAGGATCTCATCATCTTCTGCGTCAGACGGTCAGTGATGGTGCAAAAGCCACCAACCCGCAACCTGGGCCTAGCAAATTCATTCAAGCTTCAAGTTTAGCGCCTACCACCGGCATCATGAAAGACCGATGCTGGGCTCCGTTAACGTATATACTGGATAGTTATTCACATCAATTCTTCTAATGGTAAGTCTTAATTTTGTCTATTTTCATTGTTCATTAGGCACACTCTATATATCATAGGAAGTATGCTTGAAAATGAAAATTATTTAACACAAATGAGACAGATACACGGAAATATCGTTCTAGCATGCATTAGCTATCGTGTTGTCTGTACAAAAATTTCTATTAATTAGCCAGTAGTGAAAGTTGCCTTCTTCCTTCCTCGCAAATAAAGCTTGATCTGATAATAGAAACATAAATAACCTGTTAAACCAATAAAAACATACTACATAAGTAAAACTCGTTCATGACAGTCAGCCACCATTTGCTTACTAATTCCTATGAAACACTAGAGTCTATGCGCGCTTTAACGTAGCAACCATCGTTTTCTTCATCAAAAGTTCTGTAACTCAAGGCCAACAACATTATGATAGTTTTGCCGCAACACTAAGGCCACGCCAGATTCCTTGTTATGACACTGCGTTACTTCTTGGTTCTCTCATGACGGTGACGTTACAATCATCACAATATTACGACAGAGCATGACTCAATTGAAGAAAGAGGGTTGATCTGATGATGTTCAGTACTAACAGCAGAGGTAAATAATTACAATAGCTTCCACTGTAGTCAAGTGACTAGCGACCAGGTTTCAGTTGCACAGATCTCTAATTCGAACCTCTACGCAGCTCTTGAATTTCTCCTGCTTGTGACCCATGGAGCCAGGTAGACTGACTGGCTACTGTAACTACCTATTTCCTCGAACTTTCAGTTCATGTCTAGATGTTCCTACGAGCCTCTACTTCAAACCGCAACAGAAAGAACGGGAACAGTAGCTAGGAGCAGCATTACTTGTCTTAAGATGTTAGCGTTAAGAATTGAAAACCCAGTGCATGTACTGTGTGATGCTGTACTGCTGTAATACTGTACTGTGTGATACTCTACTCTGTAATGCTGTACTGTGTTATACTGTAGCGTGGGATACAGTACTGTGTGATACTGTACTGTGTGATGTTGTACAGTGTGATGCTGCACTGTATGATGCTGTACTGTGTTATACTGTAGCGTGGGATACAGTACTGTGTGATACTGTACTGTGTGATGTTGTACAGTGTGATGCTGCACTGTATGATGCTGTACTGTGTTATACTGTAGTGTGTGATACTCTACTCTGTAATTCCTGTGATACAGTACTGTGTGATACTGTAGCGTGTGATACAGTACTGTGTGATACTGTACAGTGTGATGTATAGTGTGAAGCTGCACTACGGGATGCTGCACTGTATGATGCTGTACTGTGTGATACTGTTCTATATATACTGTCTATGTAGATGATATGCTTAGTGAGCGCCTCATCCCTTCTTCAAATTTAGTTTTCAATTAATTTTACAGTTAAAAGAATAAGTTATTCAGAAACTAGAGAACGTTTGGGTGCTAAAGACATTGTTAATTGTAGATATCAAAGAATTCACGTGAACACAAGTTAAATAGCGTTTAAACTTCCTGATATATTAAAAAACATGTTGGTTAATATAAGAATCCTAATGTAAGAAATTCTATATATACTGAAAATGTGAGTTAAACTTCATATCGATGGTAAAGATGCATAAACGTGACTCATGAAACATGATACTCTCAGAACCATGGGAAAATACTTTTCGTGGGTTGTCAAGGAAGCCTTGCCATAGGGTAATAATGAAAATAATTGCAAATAAGCATGCATTATTACTATTACTTCAAGAATTGAAACAGGTTTTTTACAATTTTTATAACGGAAGTATTCGAAATTCACACGACAGTGTTTGAACAAAGTTGTCATACACATTTGTTACTTCATTTTATTCTTGCAACTATGCGTGAATAAAAATGCATTTATATTTCTTTGAAATAATTCCAAAAGAGCATATATAGTCGGTTTATGGGTATATTCTTTTAATTCGCAATGATCGAGTTTGTGAAAAGCCACAGTTCCGTCGTTCACACCTGCCATAGATGCACACTATGGGCGTCACTATGTGACACAACAGTTGTAACAAAACAACCTGGGGACCGGTGCTGGTGTAGGTCATGGTGACTTACAGCTGGCTGCGAATTTTAAAGACTGAATGACTGCTAGTGACCGAAAACAATAGAGAGCAGCCATTCAATTAATCTGTTACATCCAGGAGAAGTACAGGCCAAAAATGAATTGCAAACGTTTATTAGTTTTGCGGCATAGTACTGCTTTGCTCTGTGAGTTTTATTCTTAACATCTGTTTATAATTTTCGAATGGTGTTTATCATTTTGCACTCCGTCATACCTCAATGCAGTAGTGAGGATTTTTAGTTTGGTCGAGTATGAAGGTCTTAACTACTGGTCAATTTGTAAATTCCATCTAACAGCTACTCGACCACAGAGTAGAAAGAAAAAAAAGAGATAAACTTTATTCCAATCTGGTTTATATGAAAAATACAATGCTTTTAAAATTCTTAATGCTAATATTTTAAGACTGGTTATCATGCTTCCAGCAACTGTTCTTGTCAATCTTGTCAAATGAGGGAGAGGCTCATAGGGACACATTTGATGATCTAAAAATTTGAGGAAATAATTGAGGTCAAGTCAGTCAGTGAGCTGAGTTTGTTCTTGCATCACAAGTAGAGAAATTCTGAAGGCTGACTTGAGATTTAAACCTTCAAACTCAAGGATTTGATAGCACAAGTTGCTTGACTTCAGCTCAGTTGCATATACTTTTATAATACCTGAACTTGATCAAACAGGCTTTTTTGTTCATATGGTTATTGATAAACATTGTCATTCTTTTTTTTCAATTTACACAAGCTAATACATTGACTATGTGTTGGTACATATGGGTACAACTTGGAATATTATTTAAACTGCCAATTGGAACAAATATAAGTGATGTATTAATTAAGAATAGACCTGTTCCAAAATATTTAATACATTCAAAAGAGAACTTTTTCTGTAAATCTTTTTGTTTATCACAGTCTATTATTTCTTAACAAATTTATTTTGCATTCAAGAAATGAAAAGTAAGCAAAAGTATTTATTTTTCTGAAATGAAATGCATAAAATATTACAATGATTTTCAATGCCTTGATATTATTATTATGATATTCCTTGTTTATTCAAAGCCTTGATATAAAAATTCTCAGTCTGCATACAATATCATAGAAAAACCATTGAATCAATTTTTTGTTCATTTCTTTCTTCTTAATCATCATCTCCTCCTCATTGCAGGCCCTGCGACCATGCTGCATGGCACACAAGTCCGTGAAAACTACACGCACATCCAGCACTCGACCGCTTCACGTTTCAAGTTCAAGCATCGAGTGTTGCCGCACCCAAAAGAAAAAGTGCCCTTGCCTCCAAAGACTGAAGTTCCTGAGGAGTTCAGGTGCTTGTTTTTCTGAACATTTCTTAGCCTCTTTACTGTTCTGAATTGTATTATTGAGGCTGTTTTTTTGAGGATAAAAATGAAGTTTTCTTAATATTTGAATTATAAGCAATGGAATTCATATTAGTTAAAATTTGCAATAAAAATAAAGTTATAATTTGGTAAAGATTTGTTCAGTAAATAAATGTAATTGACTGGGATAATTATTTTGGAGGGTAAATAATAATGCACTTCATTAGTATTACTGTTGTATTTTTATTTATAGCTTTAAAAATATTTGTGTTAGTTAATTTATGCACAACACATCAATTTCAAAATTGTTTTCTTTTTTTTAAACAAATATTATGAACTTGTAGCTGTTATATTGAATCATATACCAATGTTAGATATGCTGACTGGCCAAGTGTTAGTTAATGAGAGTTATGAGTGTAATCAGTCTCAGAAGGAGTGTTGTCAGTGTATGCATGTCTGTCTAGTAACAATGCTTTTTCAGTTTAATGCTAACTGCCTTTTTTTATGTTGCACTAGACAGTTGAGTGTTCATGTACTCAGCTTCATGTGCCTACACAGCTCCATGAATGGCATACAAAATCTGAACTGAATCTGAATTAACTCAAGCCTCTTAGGTTATGCTTAGATCTTTGAATTGTGTCTACATCTTTTGCATTATCTGCATCCTATATGTTGTATCTCCATCCTGTGTGTTGTGTCTACACCCTTGCCTTGTGGTGTCTACATCTTTTCCTTATGTTGTGTCTACATCTTTTCCTTCTGTTGTGTCTACATCCTTGCCTTATGTTGTGTCTACATCCTTGTTTTATGTTGTGTCTACATCCTTGCCTTATGTTGTGTCTACATCCTTGTTTTATGTTGTGTCTACATCCTTGCCTTATGTTGTGTCTACATCCTTGCCTTATGTTGTGTCTACATCCTTGCCTTGTGTTGTGTCTACATCCTTGCCTTGTGTTGTCTATACCCTTGCCTTATGTTGTGTCTATACTCATTCTTTGTGTGGAGCATTTTCATTTCTACTGCAGAAAGTTACAAAAATATCTCTTGTTATATTAAAGAATGTGAGGCATTGCATGCTACAAGAGAGAAGATGCCGAAAACAATTCATGAGTAATCGACATATTCCATTTCGGAAAATAGAAATTTTTATAAGATAGATAATTATATACATGTCAATGTGTTTTGGTCTCATTTTCTAGGTTAACTACTTAAACTAGCAGGCAGTGAGATTTCAGTACCATAGAAAACGGATTTTTTTAGCTAGTGGCGTGTTCGCCCTTGTGGCACAGAGCAGCTCATATAATAGATCTACTTTTGCAGGTTCATTTACCCCGAATTCCTGCCCACACCCCGACTGGAGATCCGCAACAGACTGCGGGAGAAGATTGAAAGAATAGATATGGTGAACAGACGCAAGGTGCTGGACATACCTGAGTTTTATGTCGGTAAGATTCGCTTCAAATCTTGAAATAATTACCTACCAGATCATAAATCTCTTCTAATAGCAGGATTTAAATTGATATTATGCCTAGTAGGAAACTAGTTCATTGTCAGGATTCCAGCTGTGGATTCATGAATATAAGTCAAAAATATATAACATTTACGTATACATGAAATCTACGATGGTTTTCGAATTGTTAATACTAGCATCTCAAGACTAGTGATGATGCTTCCAGTGACTGTTCCTGTCCATCTTGTGATGTGAGGTAGAGGCTCGTAGGGTCACGTGTTGATGAGCTGGTATTTAGTTTGAGGAAATAGTCAGTCTGTTTGTCAGTCTTCCTGGTCCCTTGTGTAGGAAGCAGGGAAAATGTGAGGGCTGCGTGAAGAATCAAATCCTCAAAACCAGTAACTCGGCAGCACAAGCACAGGCCACGAACCACTCAGCCACAGTGGACGCAGTAGTGTGAATGGATTGGCAGCAGTCAAGAGTGAGCATTAAATGCTGTGAGTTAGCTACATCAGTGGTCAACAAGTATCAGGCAAACCTATGGAGATTAAACTTTGCAAATTGCTAAGCTTTATGTACTGGTCTGCCTGAATGCTAATTTGTTACGTATCTGGATAAATAATGGAGTTTATGTTGTGTGATGGATGTGTGACACTTGGTAAGTGTTAGGATCGCTGTATATGTTTCAAATCAGAAGGACGGTTGAGTAAAAGAAGAACCCACTTCGTATTTTGCGCCGGTCAACCTACACCAGCGTTGGTTCATTTAACATTTGACCTATGCATTTTTTATAGCAAACATTTCAGAATACGAAGATTCCATCTTCAGTGCAGTGAAACAGAGTAAAAGAAATATGGGAAAATCTATTTGTACTGTTTACTGCGTTTTAGTACTCTGCCTACGATTACTTTTACTGCTTTAACTTTTTAATGCACTGCTTTCTTTCATTTCTACTGCTCTATCTTTTTTACTACCTTACCCAACTTTTGCTTCTGCTCTATCTTTTTACTGCACTACTTGATATTGTAGCTGTCACTGTAGGCTCAATGATGGCAGTGAGAATATTGCAAACAATGAAATAAAATGGTGTATTCTGGTGTGTGCAGGCTCGATCATGGCGGTGACAGTGAGTGACGTCAATGCTACTGGCAAAAGCAACCGCTTTGTAGGCATCTGCATCGAGAGAGGAGGGCTGGGCACGCAAGCATGGTTTACACTCCGCAATGTCATCGACCAGCAGGGTGGGTCCTGGTCATGTGTGTGATGCCTCTAGTGGACGGACCCCCTCCTCCTCCCCCGTCCACTAGGACACCACAGACATGATACCGTGTGGGGTGGGGGAACTACCATTGCATATTTTTATACGAAAAATATACCACTGACGAGAGTGGTATTGATAATGCTGGCATTAGTGTCTGATTTGTGTTAAACCTGGACTAGCATTGTGTACCGTAACCCCGTGTGTGCAGGCCTGGAGATCAGGTACGACATGTATTGCCCTCTCATCACTGCCATCGAGACGCTGCGGCTGGAGAAGCGTCTGGACGACACCCTCGTGTACCTGCGTGATGCCCTGCCTGAGTACAGCACCGTGCCCCTAGACTTCGAGAGTGAGATCCTGCCGGAGGGCACTCCCGTCCCTGTTAATGAAACCAAGGTGAGGTTAATGAGGTCAAGGGGGAGTTAATGAGACTAAGATGATTGTTGATGAGATCAAGGTAAGGGTTACCGAGGTTACTGTAAAGTGGCATTCTGTACTGTGAGATACTGTACTGTGTGACACATCAGAATAAAGTGAATTTGATTTTGGTGTGTACAGGTGAAGATGTTACGGTCGTGGTGGCATGCCAAGTGGCGGGCTAGGGAGATGAAGGGTGTGGACTACAGTGACATCACAGATGACGAGTGGCATGAGATCAAGAAGCGCTTCACTCCAGACTGGGACAAGTTTGACCTTATGAAGGAGTACAGGTGAGCAGTAAGGAGGTCAAGGGAGGTTTGTGGGGGCTACTTGACCCCAGTGAGGTGAAGGAGGATCAAACCCCAAACCCCCTCCAATCCAGGCAGCTGGGGTTCTAAAGGGATGCAACGTACAATTGAGCATCATTACCGTCGTTGTTTTCAGTGTCCTATTACAGTAGAATTCCTTTAAACCGGCACTCGCTGGCCAAGCTTTATATATTATTCATTATGTTTTTCTCTTCTTTAATTGCTTCAAGCAATTGATATTGTTTTCCTTTTATGTCTAGCGTGTCTATGAATTGTTTGCAGTTACTTGGGTGATATTAACAGACAAATGCAAAGTCCCATGGGTGCTGGTTAAAAAGACTTCTACTGTATTTATGTCCCTGTTTAATTTGTGTCTCTCCCCACTAATGACGACCACTTCCCTACTAATGACGACCACTTCCCTACTAGTGACGACCACCTCCCTACTAGTGACGACCACCTCCCTACTAGTGACGACCACCTCCCTACTAGTGACGACCACCTCCCCACTAATGACGACCACCTCCCCACTAATGACGACCACCTCCCCACTAATGACGACCACCTCCCACTAATGACGACCACCTCCCACTAATGACGGACTTGTGCCCCCAGGGCGTCGCTGCCACTGGAGGAGCACGAGGTTGTGTTCAGGGACATCGCCCCTCACTACCCTCAGCTGAGGGCTGGACAGAGGCGCTCTAGAAGACGACTGCCTGTCAGCGAGGCCTGACCTAACATTTCAGATCTAGACTTAGTCTATTGTTAGTCTACAGTTAGTCTACTGTTTGGCTACTGTTAGTCTACTGTTTGGCTACTGTTAGTCTACAGTTAGTCTACTGTTTGGCTACTGTTAGTTTACAGTTAGAAAAGCATGACTGTGGGTATTGGTCTGACTTGGTCAGAGTGGCTGCATACAACAAAGGTAAAGCAATTATTTACACAGTTTCATAATTCTATAATATTTAAATGCAGTTGGAGACATTATAGTTACGTGTAACATAACTACAGGTTAAAATTAGGATTTGTATGCCTGATTTTGGATAGTTAAACCTCTAGTCGCTACTACTGCTCTTAAAACCTTCCTGTATGATGCGATAAAAACTCGGCAGAATTTCTCTGGAATTTTGGTTCATTCGTTTTCCGTGGCTGTGTTTAATTTACAAAAGTTCATCACTGCGCTTGTTGACCAGCCTCTTCCATATTAATCATGAATTTTCAATTGGATATACATCAGATGATTGGCTGAATCATGGCAATACATCAATATTTTAACTTTGAACCAATACATATTCATCAATATTGATCATTTATATTGATCAATATATTAACTTTATTGGTTCTTTTAACCATATGTTTGGCATCATTATCCTGTTGGACCGACCGTTCATTTCGATGCTTAAGTTTTTCCTCTGGACTTGGCAGATTATCCATTAATATCTTGCGATGTTTGGCACTGTCCATCGTTTTTTCAATTACTTCTTCTTTTCTGGCGTCCTTGAAGGAAAAACTGCCCCAAACAGTCGTGTTTCAGACACCATGTTTGACGGTACGTAGTTCATTCTTTTTTCAGACAAGTGTTGTATCATTATGACCAACATGTTCAATTTTTTAATCAACCCAAAAAAATATGTTTGGGAAAAGCAGTATCACACTTGCTTTCTTCAAATTGCCAACATAATTATCGAAATGTGATTAAAACTTCGTCAAGTGTGTTGGTTTTTACTTGAATATGAATGTTGAAGTGTTTTAGTGGTCAGTTTAAATAAAGGGGTTTTCAGAAACTGGGTCACCGAGTCTCTAGCAGGAAAATGTAAATAGTATAATGCTTCTAAGAAAAAAATGAGCTGGGACTAAGGTGTTTCATCAATTCTGAAAGGGTCAAATAGCCTCTGGCAAGCGAATATTTATTTCAAACGATTTTTTTCCAATAATGGAGTCTTACGGGGAGAAATCAATCAGTTGTTATTAATACAGTGCATTACCGATGGTTCTTTTACAAACCCAAGTCCCACTAGCACGAAGATTGTTTTCAAGTTGTTCTCAAGTGAAGGAAGGATCATCTTGATCAGTTCAAAGCTCACAACTGCTACTTTTGACTTATTTTACGAGATGTGCCAGCTTCTGGAAAGTTCTCAATATGCCCAAACTCTTCCAATTTTTTCAGCTTTTAACCTACTGTGCTGACAGAAATTTTCAAGCTCTATGCATGAAAATCATACTGGTCTTCAAGTCATTTAATAGTTAACATTGTTTAGGCATTTGCAATGTTGACAGCCACGTCCGCATCATAGACTCGACGTAACAGTTCACTGACCAAGCGTGATCTCTGGCATGACAAACTCAACGTCTCCGTGTGGGTCACATTTGTGTTGCCGTGAGGGTGCACTAGCTCGAGTTATTCAATAAAAATACCTGTAAATTGTTTTTATTACCTATGCTTAGAAACATGCAGTGTGTGCACACATGGCTCAGCTGCTCACTGCGTTCATGCATGCACAGAACAATATTTGAAGAAAGAAAAAATGAAAATTTGACACGGTGGTATTGTACGCACTAGCCAAACGTACGTGGTTCAAAATGAACATTTATTTACAAGAAAATTATGATTAAACTTTTTTAATTTATTATTAAACTTGAAACTTCGCACCTCTTTATGAGGGCAAATTTTTTTCTTTTGCTTGTGTGGCAGGTGTGACAGCAGTTGTGACTGCACAGTTAGGACTGAACGCAGATGGCGGGTGTTGCTTAGTTAGCTTTGTTTTCTCAGTTCACGTGGATTTCATGACAGCGATGAATTGTGTCTGTGGCTTTCATACCGTGCACAAAATCTGAGTTTCTAGATGTCTCTTATCTACAATCTACTTTATTGAAATACGACAGATTCGTACATAGTATAGCGAGTTTTTACTGTGCATTTCACACGAAATAATTCACGAAAAGAACGCTAGTAAATTGGGTGTTATGATATACTAGAATTCATGCACAGACTCGATTAACAATGCAGGATCAGTGAAGCTTAAATGAATTTCACAATTTTGCCAGTTTGTATTTTGGTGCTCGGTTTTGAGAAGAAATTGAAGCTCCAACCATTTGTGTGTTAACAGAGAATTCACAAAGCAACATCTGTTCTTCCAACGTGCATCTGTGATGCTTACTGACCTTAAAACTATGAGTGCAATCTGCCCCTTTGTGTGTTTCAGATATAATTGGCAGGTGAGAATTGAGAAAGCGAGATGCACGTGTGTATTTTCTGTACGTTTTTAGTGTACGTGCTCAAGACACGAAAAGCTGTTGTTCTGGAGAAGCTAACTACTTGATTCCCGCCACAGGATGTTCAGGAAGTCATTGTGCAGCTACGTGTATTGTGAACAGACGTGTTCTAACGTACACAGCATACAGAACATACACTGTGGTTGAATGGCGTGTATCCCTGCTTGTGGTGCAAGTAGATCCGGGTTCAATTCCTGTAGCCACCTTGGTGTTTTTTGCCTGAACATCGGTTGGCGAGAAGCACGTCCAGCATGCTGCGACGCTGGACGCCCAGAATACGAACAGGCTTTCATCAAGCTCGTCAAAGCACCGCTACGAGCCTCTACTTCAATTTGCGGCTCGGAGGACAGGAATTGTCGCTTGGAGCAGCATCACTAGTCTTAAGATATTTTCATTAAGAATTGAAAATCCAATGTACGTGTAGTGTATACTTGATAACAAATATAAAAAATTGGCATAGTAATTGAAAATCTCACAATGTTAGAAGGGATCCCATAGCATCAATACAAGCTTGACTACTTCTTATTTTTGGATCTTTTTAATTTTATTTCTTAACACCGTTTTCCGCTGCTGTCTTCAAAACTAGACTCAATATTGCTTTTTCAAAAGTGCGCAGTGTTTTCCTCGACCGACCGTGCAGGTCACATGCGCCTCGTGTGGCGGCATACAAGAAGAACAATTGAAACATGTCTAGTTTTGGAGCTGAGCTCAACCAGCTGCGTCAGTCATAATTATAGGTGAATGGCAGCGTCGGTACGCGGGCCGATACTGGGCCGATAACTACAGGCATGAGCTGATCGTAATCTGCTGCACCAGGATGCTGTCGTACAGCTGTTGCTGTGGTCTGTGATTTCGTGCTCCAATAACAGTGATGCAGAATCTTTCTTTCCACGACTATTTTCCAATAAATTTGTGGGATAAAGACAGTGCTACCAACAGTAACAAACGCAGGACAACCACGACTGAACAAACCAGGCACAGTGTTCGAGTGGTGGGCAACCGTGCTTCTGGTGTGGGAAGACTGCATTTACTCAAACTACCTACGGTGAGTTCCTGTAGTAGGACTAGCGCCCCTACGAGCCTCTACCTCAAGCTCCTCTAGCGCCCCTACGAGCCTCTACCTCAAGCTCCTCTAGCGCCCCTACGAGCCTCTACCTCAAGCTCCTCTAGCGCCCCTACGAGCCTCTACCTCAAGTCGCACCACAGAGGACGGGAACAGTCGCTGGGAGCAGCATCACTCGTCTTAAGATGTTAGCGTTAACAATTGAAAGCCAATTGTCCAGTGTATGTATTGTATACTAGATTGGAAATGCTGTACAGTATATATACTGTATATTTGATTGGAAATACTGCATAGTATATGTGCTGTACATTTGGTTGGAAATAAAGTTAGTCTTCTACACACTTGAACCTTCACAGCGCGTTGGTTGGGGACTTTCCTAGCATATTCATAATGACGTTGAGAAAAAGTACTGTTACTTCGACCACATTACATATATCAAGTAAGTAAGAATTGGATGTGTACTTAGAAACTGGAGTTGTGTTGTCCATGCATGTTTTATTATACTAGCTGTATGAGCTCCTCTAGTCCTACACACACTAGCTGCATGAGCTCCTCTAGTCCTACACACACTAGCTGCATGAGCTCCTCTAGTCCTACACACACTAGCTGCATGAGCTCCTCTAGTCCTACACACACTAGCTGCATGAGCTCCTCTAGTCCTACACACACTAGCTGCATGAGCTCCTCTAGTCCTACACACACTTGTGCAGCTCGCTGTATCTTCGCTCAGTGTTCTCTCTTCAAAAATATTTACTTAAGCCGAGATCTGATGATGATATTTGAGTAGTGTGTTTGTGTGGTGAAATGTTTGTGTGAAGCCTTTGTTTAGAGAGTTGTTGGGGGTCTCTTCGTGCTGCAGGTGCAGGAGCAGGAGCAGGTACAGGAGCAAGTGCAGGTGCTAATGCAGGTTGCAACATAAATGCAACTCCTACACCCAATAAAATCTTAAGACTCCTACAGGTGACAAACTTACAAATTTCGACGGAATCCTGAGCAGCAAACCTGACAGTTGAGATCGTTGTGTCAGGAATGGCTGGAATGACTGCTTGGAATAGCTGGAATTACTGCTTGGAATAGCTGGAATGACTGCTTGGTATGGCTGGAATGACTGCTTGGAATAGCTGGAATGACTGCTTGGAATAGCTGGGATGACTGCTTGGAATAGCTGGAATAACTGCTTGGAATAGCCGGAATTACTGCTTGGAATAGCTGGAATGACTGCTTGGTATGGCTGGAATGACTGCTTGGAATAGCTGGAATGACTGCTTGGAATAGCTAGGATGACTGCTTGGAATAGCTGGAATGGCTGGAATGACTGCTTGGAATAGCTGGAATGACTGCTTGGAATAGTTGGAATGACTGCTTGGAATGGCTGGAATGACTGGAATGGCGTCGCGTTAGGAATGACTTTCAGTATAGTTTCCTGCTCAAACAGATGGACTCAAGGAGAATACATAAAAAAGTTACCCTTCCTTCCTTCCTTCCGTCGGGGATGAGAGTAGAGGGGACAAGGACAAACTCGAGTAAATGCCCCCTGTACGAGCTGTCCTGTCCCCTCTGACATTAAGGGCCCCCCTGCAGCCCCCACTGGCCCCCCCACGCCCAGCCTCAAGGGCATCAGGACAGATGACAGGAAGAGGACATAAAGTGTTGCAACATCCGTTCACTTACTGTCTTACTGACAGAACTGTTCCTTCCGGCCTAACTCCTGTCCGCATGTTTACCCTTCTGTCCATCTTTCTACCCTAATAAATGCCTTTAAAGTTTAATGAGTCTATGATACATGACTCGCTCTGCACTCCGACTCCGAGCAGCTCACTCGAGTCAAACACATGATGTTGCGTCTGTCATATTAGTTTGTATCGCTGCTTGCTTCTGTGATGTCCATTCTGAACTAATTTAATCCCCTGCTCCCACAAACCCCCGTCGTGGGAGGAAATACAACTTCATAAGTGCTCACATCTTTCACGGTACATAAGCAACAAAGGAACAATGAACACATTGTGTCATCCAGCTGCACTCAACAGCAGTGTGTGCTGGACTGTCCCTGTGGAGTAGTGACCCTTGTGGAGCAGTTACCCTGTGCGGGGGGCAGGTCCCCTGTGTGTGCGGGGAGGGGGGCAGTTACCCTGTGTGGCAGAACATTTATCCTACAGGTGCAGGGAGAGTGCGAGCCCCAGATGCCACCGCTTGGTCAGCGGAAGGAAATGCATGAGCGATGGCAATGAACTCACAATGATGGCAACATATATCATGGCAGCAATGATGGCAACGAACTCGCAATGATGGCAACATGTATACAGCGATGGCAACGAACTCGCAATGATGGCAACAAGCACACCAGCAAATGACAACAAACACAAGGACTGCATTGTGTCATACTGACAAAAAAGTTCAAAGAGACTTTCTTAACAGACTGGAACAGTTGTTGCTCAAACATTCAAATGATTAGCGAGGTCAGCTGGGGAATATGTAGCTGGCAGTCCCTACAATTTTCAGTGAATCAATTTTTTCATGATTGGATTAAAAATATTTTTGGATTTACTTCGTAATAAACATGTTAACTGTATTAATACTACTATTAATATCATGAATGACGTACCTATTGAAGCAGTACAGCAATGACTAGACAAGGGCTCCAACGATGTTACTTAAGAAGGGTTTTCTGACATACGATAACGTGCGAGCCAGAAATAGCGTTCATGAGTTCTTGTAATAATAAGAACCTTCGTGACATCCTAGGCTCTAAACTTCCTTTCAGTAAAAATTGTCAAAACTTGAAACCAGCTACCTGAAAACATCGCTTCTGCTGGCACTGTGAACACATTCAAAAATCGTCTTGACAAATATTGGATGAGGAACCCTCCACTTCCGTAAAGAACTAATTCCACATCTTCCTCAACTCTGGGCCTGTATGTGTATGTTTTTGGTGTGTTTGCGTGACTGAAATGCTCGTGAGTGATCAAGGTGTGTGATCGTGATTGAAATATCTATGTATAATTGAGATGCATGTCCGTGATTGATGCCTTCACGTTAGACGGCATTGAATTATGGTAGCATCTCAAGAATGGACCAAACGGTTCGTTCCTGTTGTCATTTTCTATTCTATTCTACCCTGGCATTCCTGACTGCCCTGACTGACTATCTGACTGCCTTGACTGACTACCCTGACTGACTACTTAGACTGCCCTGACTACCCTGAATACTGTATCATGACCAGGATCGGTCAGGGCCATTCGTCCTGTGACCTTTTAACAAGCATTTCCGTTCATGTCCCTAGTTCCCGTTGTGTCCCCCACTATGCCTCCCTGTGTCCCCACTACGCTTCCCTGTGTCCCCTCCTTCTGTACCCATCTACTGTGCCACCCTGTAGTCCCTTGTATTATACATATACATAGGCCGAACAGTGTATAACAAGTCTAGGCCGGACAGATTATGTAAGAAATATAGCAAAGTCAAGACGCTCTACTCAGACTAAAATGATTGAAAAACTAAGGCATTTCCGCTGCATTTTCCCCCTCACCCTCCCCTTACTTTCCCCGTTCCTACGTTTTTTCCCATTTCCGTTGGAGATTCTAAGGTCAGACACTCCCTTCTATACGTCCTCCTTCTGCCACCCTACCCCCCATTTCTGTACCCCTGCCACCATTTCTCCATTAAAGACCCCCTTTGTATTTCCTATTGCAGAAATCCCCTTCCTCCAACAGCACCGTCCCACGCTGCCTACGTCTTCCTCAATCCCCTCCTTCTTATACTGAAACCACCTGAATCTCTCCCTCTTATACTGGACGTATCAATTTATAATTTGTATGGACGTATCCCACTATACAGGGTGTCTCAAAAAAATGTACTCACCCTTTAACCGTTGCTAACATGCTGTCTTCTTTGTGTTGCAGGTGTGAGGTTCGAACCTTTGCGAACATGATTCTTTAATCACATTTAATCATGTTCGCAAAGGTTCGAACCTCACACTTGCAACACAAAGAAGACAGCATGTTAGCAACGGTTAAAGGGTGAGTACATTTTTTTGAGACACCCTGTATAATAATGCACAGTTTGTTGCTGGCTGGCTTGCTTGCTTGGTCCGTCTCTCTATCACGCTCTTAAGGATTTAGATACGAGAAACGAGTTTTTGATGCTGTCGTACATGAGCTATTTCACATATTTTTTAACTGAAGTTCTTCGTAGCAGTTAAAATTTCGCGCGGAGTAGAGACCAAATATTCCGAGTAGATGCCCCTGGTTGGGTCACTGCTGGTAGTCATGATACGCAACCCAGTGCTGGGTCATTACAATTTCTTGTTCCCTTGTAAGATGGGGGAAACATTCGTTTAAAAAGGTAGCATAGATACAGTCTTCTTCTACTTAATGACTGCATGTTTCTACTTCAGACTATGCTCCTGGACCAGCACCTTTACATCGACTGCCTCATCCAACGGACACACCGTGAGTCTCTAAAAAAACAGCTTCGCTTTGAAAAGAAGCTCGGTACTATTTGATTTGATAATATCCCCCTTTTGGGCGTGATACATGAATTGCTGTATTTTTGAGTTTTTGATCCTGTTGTGCATAAGCTATTCGGATATGTTTT